>CM064553.1:8321062-8351062 GCA_032716605.1 Paralithodes platypus
AGCGAGGCTGTAATCTTAAGAGAAACCGGCCTTCGGCCGGGAAATTTGTCTACCGAAAAATGTACAAATTTATCTTGAAAGGGGGTATAGGGTTTTTTGTTCTAAGCTTGATGGAGGTCTAACGAAGAAACTCAAAAAATAATTAACAAATAAATATAAAGACCAAAACCTAAGCACTACCCCCATAAAGAACCATATGTGCCTGAATGAGAAATATGTGAAAACAAGAATAAAATCATAATAATGTTGGGAGTCAAATTGGAATCTGGTTCAAAAGCCGTCTAAACTGGGATCACTGTAATCTCCTGTATGTGTTCAATCGCACCCATAGTCGCGATTATTGAATTGTCTGTTTTTTTTTTGTTTTTTTTTTTGTTTTTTTTTGTTTTTTTTGGCCTACCGTAGACTTGTTGCCTGTTTATCATATCGATATGAATAATACAAATATAAAAACATGCACGTATAAAAGTGCTAAAAAGTATATCAAATACAGAAATATGTACTCGAGAACACAGTATAAACGTGTTAATTAAAGTCATATCAAAACTACTTGGAAATGGACGATAAATGACTCGAAGGTGCAGAAGCAAGTACTTAAAAAACACATTAAGAAGTACTTTAAGCACATAATATAAAGCTTGAATACACGTAACGTAGCTAAAGCCAAGCGTATTATACTGTACAGTCCTGCTAATAAGTCATGTCCCAGCTGTCATTACGTTTGGCTTGCGCTGTGCTGTATTAATGTCTGTCAGATGTTAAATAGGGTGGATAAGTGTAGGAACATGTTTGTATATTTCACTCGATATGAAGAAATTAAGATTAGATATTGCTGATACCATTGATTGATCAAAACATACTTGGTGTCGAGACATCACTTATTAGCGCGACTGTACATGATTATAATATGTAAGAATATTTCAAGTAATCATAGGGACTTACCATTTCATTCTATTATTAGATGGGTTTATTATTATTATTATTATTATTATCATTATTATTATTGTTATTATTATTATTATTATTATTATTATTATTTGGAACACTTTTACCCCTTCGAGATACGATTACGCAATTCTCGTATGTTACCTGGCTATCACTAGACGATTTTATTCAGATTGGGAAGGGTATGTGGAAGTCAGAGGGTTAGCTGAGATATTCTTTTCCCTTTTATTTCCCACAGATCCTTCCTAAGCTGAATAAAATCGTCTAATGATAGCCAGAATAAACGGTCGAGAGGCGTCAGAGTTTTCCAAATGTTAATGAGCTTTTTCATACCATTCTTCAGACCAATATCGATACAGCCACGCGATTTGCATTGGCTTAAGGGGAAATTTTTACCTAAGTTTTTTTTCTGAACCCCTTCCCCTTCATGTTTAGCCCCCATTCGTTTTGAAATGTCAGATGTTCGCCCCGTTAGTTTGGCAATTTTAAGAGCTTCCGCCCCATTTCAGTCAAGACTAACGAACGCGCTTCCTAAAAAGAAGGGTATGAATTAGGTAATTTAATATCCCCTTAATATTACCTTTATATAGGTATATTGGTAGCAATAAACCAATCTACTATAAGGATAGACAATTATATCAATGTCAACATACCCAATGACCTTATAGCCTATATCATTATACACCCTTTACTGTATATTAACATTATATATGCATATATAGTAATAAACCCATGTATTATATATGCATATATAGTAATAAACCCATGTATTGTAATGATAGAAAAGTACATCACTATCAATATACCCAATTATCTCATATACCATTTTATACCCTCTTCATTACCTTTATAATGCAGTAGGTATATTGGTATTAAACCATTTATTTTGGTTATTATTAGGCTTAGGAAAGATATATGGGAGTTGAAAGGAAAAAGGGTATGACGAGACGGGTTGGGTGTGAGGGGGATCTACCGGGTGTTGGCTAATCGGCTCTCTGCAGACACCTGTTTTCAAATGTCGACTTCCGGCCATTTTTGGTGAGGTCGGTCCTCATAGTATTAGTGAGTTGCACCTTTGTTATTACCCTTATATACATATATCTATATATATATATATATATCGATAGTAATAAACCCATCAAATATATATTGATTGGAAAGATCATCACTATCAATATACATTACCCTTATATACATATATCTATATATATATATATATATCGATAGTAATAAACCCATCAAATATATATTGATTGGAAAGATCATCACTATCAATATACCAATGATTTTATATATCAATTATACCGATTTTATTACCAATATTAACAAATCAAATATAAGAACAGAAAAGGTATCACCATCACTATACCCAAGCATCGTATATATAATTTAATATAGTTTTATGACCTATATTAACCAATCAAATATAAGGATATAAGAGATAAATCACCATCAATATACCCAATGAGTTTATGTAATAATTATACCGTTTCATTACCTATATTCACCAAACAAATATATGAATATAAAAGGTAAATCACCATCAATATACCCAATGATCGTATATAACTCTTTATTCTCTTTTTTATGACCTCTATAATTTACAGTGCAGCAAAGGGGTCAACGGGATATCACCTTTAGTTCGGCCCGGGGATCATCGACTCCAAAGCTTATTATTGTCTGCTTTATCCCAACTGATGGTAAATTGTCATATCTCTCTCTTCATTATTCGGCTAGGACGAAGATTTGATAGCGAAGCAGGTTTCTAATTAACCCTCTCAAGATCCGATAATTTATGCGCTCATCTGTGTATATATATTTATTATATGTATAGGTATCCTCCCTAGACCTCCATCAAACTTGAAAAAAAAAAAATCCATTAGATCCCCATTCTAGATAAATTTGTAAATTTGTCGGTACAAAAAAGTTCCGGTCGAAGGCCGGTTCTATAAAAACTACAGGCTCAATATCGTTCGCCAGGAAAAAAAATCGACACCTAAATAGCGCGAAGGTCTTAATATTGACATGGAAATGGGGCGGAAGGTTTTAAAATCGACAAACTGAAGGGGGCGAACGGCTTATAATCTGAAAACTAATGGGGCTAAACACGAAGGAGAAGGGGGCCCAGTGGTGTTGTCATAATATCGGTTATAATTCACACTTATAAATCACCTGCTCCTCATTTACATATAGCTTAAATCCTGTATCTTAAGGGGAGGGTTCCACTTGAGGGATTTGTTTCTGGACCCCCTTCTCCCTCAATGTTTAGCCCCATTTTTTTAGATTTTAAGATGTTCGCCCCACTAGTTTGGCGATTTTAAGAACTTTCGCTCCATTTATGTCAATTTTAAGACCATTCGTGCCATATGTGTCGATTTTTTTCCTCGCGAACGATAGAGAGCCTGTAATTTAAGAGGAACCGGCCTTCGGCCGAAAAAAAATCTACCGAAAAATGTACACATTTATCTTGAAAGGGTGTCTAGCGGGTGTAATTTTAAGCTTGATGGAGGTCTAGGGAACAAACTAAAAACCTCCACTTAATATTCAATATTTCTCGTAACCTTGAGGGTGTCATTACGTCGATTTGTTCACAGAATTATGTAATGGATACTAAAACAGCATTAGATATCGATATTAACTGACATCTCTCTCTCTCTCTCTCTCTCTCTCTCTCTCTCTCTCTCTCTCTCTCTCTCTCTCTCTCTCGTAAAAAACGTTTTCGTAAAAAACGTTCCTGTTTAACAAACCTCTTAGACTTCTTCCACGATATCCTCAACCTCTACGATGAGAGTAAAGCTGTAGATATTATATACCTTGATTTTCAAAAGGCCTTTGACAAAGTTCCCCACAAACGTTTACTGCTAAAACTAAAAGCGCATGGAATACAAGACGGTGTGTTGAAATGGATAGAAAATTGGTTCAGCGACAGAAAGCAAAGAGTAGTCATAAACGGTAAGGCATCAAAATGGACCAATGTAAGTAGCGGGGTACCCCAGGGATCGGTACTAGGACCAATTCTCTTTCTAATTTACATCAACGACATAGATGAGGGTCTCACCTGTACAATCTCAAAATTTGCTGACGATACAAAAATTGCAAATAGCGTACTCTCAAAAGAACAAGTTGACGATATGCAACACAATCTAGATAAATTGTCATGTTGGGCCCAAATTTGGCAAATGAGTTTCAATGCGGATAAATGTAAAGTACTACATATCGGATACCTAAATGAGAAAGCAAACTATTCGATGAATGGCACTCAGCTTAAGAATGTAAACAGAGAAACCGATCTGGGAGTAACAATATCGAGTAACCTAAAACCGAGTCAACAATGTTCAGAAGTTGTTAAGAAGGCAAACAAAATAATTGGCTTTATAGGCAGGTCATTTGAGCATAAATCCAAAGAAGTTATCCTAACCCTTTACAATTCATTAGTCCGCCCTCTTCTGGAATACTGCGTTCAATCCTGGTGCCCTTATTACCAAAAAGATATAAACAAGCTAGAACGAGTTCAACGTAGAGTTACCAAAATTATACCTAGCCTAAAGAACAAACCATACGAAGAGCGTCTTAGATAATTAAATCTATTTCCTTTAACCCAGCGCAGATTAAGAGGTGACTTAATTCAAGTGTTCAAAATCATCAAAGGCATCGACAATATGAACTGTAGTAAGTACTTCACTATTGACCAATCTAATTACACGCGGGGAAACGGTTGCAAAATTATTGGTAAATCTTTTAACTCACACGAATCTAAGAATTTCTTCTTCAATCGAGTTGTCAACTTGTGGAATGGGCTTCCCCGAAACGTTATAGACTGCATCACCGTTGATTCATTTAAACTCCGCCTAGACAAATATCTCGCATCAAACCCGCGACTGACTGCGTTTGTAAATGAATAACTTTATTTTATCCCCCCCTCAGTTACTAACCCATCTGTCCTCTACTAACTTCCTAATCCTGCCACGGACATTAGTTCCAGGGCAGTAATTCCCTTTCCAATGTTCCCTTACCCACTCTAAACCACTGTTTGGACACTTGATCCTCAGTGTTTTGGAGGACAAGCAACCTAGAAGGGTCACTAGATCTGTTGTTGCTTGATTTCCTTTGTACTCCTTTGTACTCTCTCTCTCTCTCTTTCTCTCTCTCTCTCTCTCTCTCTCTATCTAGCTATCTATTTCATTATCTATCTATCTTTTGCTTCCATGTCGATGGGTACAATTCTGAAAATTGTGGAGTCGGTTTATCAAAATATCTATAGTTTATATATATATATATATATATATATATATATATATATATATATATATATATATATATATATATATATATATGTGTGTATAGTAAGTACACTCAGTTACTAATATTTCACCTGCTCTTTCAACCCAATGAATACATTTGCATATTTTAGTTATCGCCAGGAGATATAATTGAGTTAGGAAGAGCATATCAGAGTCATTGGGTTCAAAACATTCACAAATCAACCTTCAAGAGAATCCTGGTAACCACCCCAGACGATTTTATACAGCTTATGAAGGAGCTATCTTAGGCGTTTAGTATTCACATATATTCCCTACCACTCAAAATACACCAATTTAGAATATTTTTGTAATTTTGCATTACTAGGAATGCAATTAAATCTGCCAGGCTAAAGACAATATTCCACGTGTTTTGTATACAATACATTCAAGTTAAGATTGGTTAAACAATAAGTACTAGAGAGAGGAGATAAATAGATAGATAGGTAGATAGATAGATTGATAGATAAACATTGATGTAGATTAAATTGATATACATATTAAACAAGGATATATACAGACAGATTGATAATTATATAAAGATAGATATATGGACATAACAAAATTAAAATTGTGTGTGTGTGTGTGTGTTTTTTTTTTTTTTTTTTTTTTTTTTTTAAGCAAGCCTTACCTTTCTGTGTCTAGGCTAATTAGAGCGAGCACACACCTGTACTCCCTTCACCTGTAGCACTCGTGGAAGATAGCACCACTTATATTTATTTGATGTATTATTCGTGTTTTTATTTACTATTACCATGTTTAATCATTATTGAGGATTATTATTGAGCAATGTATTTTAGCTTGACCCCTACACTAACAAAAATGACTGCTCAGACTTCTTTCATACTAAAAATAAGGCCCACCCAGGCCCCCTTCAAGCTAAATTTGCACATTTTTCGATAACAAAATATCTTGGCAGAAGGCCAGTTGTTTATAATCATTACGCTCGCTATCGCTCGCCCAGAAAGAAAATCGACACCTGAATGGAGTGAAGCATCAATATTTATACATACTTTGATATACCTAATGATTCCACTGTCACTTTCAATAACTTAATTAATTTATACATATGCCTGCTTAGTTATTACTTTCTCTTAATTTATCCCTACATAATTCGATCTAGCTGATCATTACACTCTCCATCGCATAATTATATATAAATTTAGTCTTAAAATATACCTATAACATTCTGTATATAACCATCGCTGTCGGTCACTCCATATAAATACCCTGTATATATATATATATATATATATATATATATATATATATATATATATATAATATATATATATATATAGTATACATACATAAATAATTTCTCTATCCTAGTTTCAAAGCCAAAGGCTTTCGTGTTCTCGATTTCGACTCCTCTAAATTCTCAACTCTATGGCTCAAACTATCCTGTCATTCTCATACTAAATATGTCTGTGTTGTCTATCTTTCCCCTAACTCTACCGACTTTCCCAAATTCTTTGACTATCTAAACACTAAAGTGGAACACATTCTATCCATCTCTCCCTTCTCAGAAATCTCCATCTTAAGATATTTCAACGTTCACCACCGCCAATGGCTCTCCTCTCACACTACTGACCAACCTGGTGAACAAGCCTTCGTCTTTTCTATCCTAAATGACCTAGAGCAGCTGGTCCAGCAACCCACCCATATCCCGGATCGCTTCGGATATCGGCCCAACATTCTTGACTTATTTCTGACTTCTAACCCTTCTTCTTATACTGTCAATCTTTTCTCTCCTTTGGGCTCCTCCGACCATAAACCTATATCTGTTACCTGTCCTACCTCTCCAGTACAGCCACCCGATTCTACCAGCCGGCGACGCATGTGGCACTTTGGCGCTGCCGACTGGGAGGCTCTTTAGCAGTACTTCTTTGATTTCCCATAGAATTACTTTTGCTTCCGTGGCCGAGGACCCCCAAAGAGTGCTGAACGCATTACCGAGGTAATCCTCTCGGGCATGGAATCGTATATTCCATTTTCTTTCTCTTAGTCTAATGCAAAGAAATCTTGGTTTATTCACGCCTTTTCTACTGTTGTCCGCAACAAGGAGGAAGCATTCAAATGGTACCGACGTCTTAAAACTCAAGAATCTTATTCTTTCTAGGTTTCTGCCCGGAATCAAGCCAAACACTCTTTCATCAATAATAAATACACTGAACTATCCGACTCTAGCTCTTCCCAAGCTTTCTGGCATATAGCAAAAACCTCAAAAAAAAAAAAAATCTTCATCGTCTTTCCTTCCTCTTTTCCACTCTGACATCACTTCTTCCTCTGACAAAGCTGAACTCTTCGCTCAAACCTTTGCTAGAAACTCCACCTTGATGATTCCGGTGCTATTCCTCCCTCTCCACCTCTTCTACTTATGATTAATATCCTAATCTCTTCTAAAGATGTACTTTCTACCATCTCTGGGCTTAATACTAAGAAGGCGTACTGTCTAGACGGTGTTCCTCCTGTTGTACTAAAAAACTGTGTTTCCGTGCTGACCTTCTGCCCAGGCAAACTTGTTCATCTGTCTCTCCTCTAATGTCTTCCCTTCTTGCTGGAAGTTTGCTCTCATTCAACTTATCCCAAAGAAGGGTGACCGCTCTCAACCCTACAACTATCGTCCAATTGCTCTCATCTCTTTTATCTCTAAAGTTTTTGAAACTATTCTTCCTTCCAAATTTCTTAAGCATTTCTCTTCTCATAATCTGCTCTCAGATCACCAGTATGGCTTCCTTAAGGGTCGCTCTACTGGTGATCTTCTTTCATATCTTACTAACTCTTGGTTATCTTCCTTTCGGGATTTCGGTGAGACCTTTTCTATTGCACTATACATATCGAAGGCCTTCGATAGAGTCTGGCACAAATCTTTAATTTCTAAACTACCCTACTTCGGTTTCTATCCCTCCATCTGTGCCTTTGTCTCTAATTTATTTTCCGGCCGTTCCATAGCTGCGGTTGTGGACGGCCATCGCTCAATTCCTCATCCTATCAACTCCGGTGTTCCTCAGGGCTCTGTCCTATCTCCCATTATTTTTCTAATGTTCTTAAATGATCTTCTCGCCTATACCTCCAGTCCCATACATGCATACGCAGACGACTCTACCTTACACTACTCAATTAGTTTTCCAGAATGCCCCAGGCAGCAATCCCTCAAAACAAACGTAAAAAAGCCATACAACACTTATCTTCAGAACTAGCCTAACTACTATTTCCAATTGGGGCAGAGAAAACCTTGTTGCCCTTAATGCTTCCAAAACCCAATTTCTTCATCTTTCTACCCATCCGGAACTCCCAGTGGACTATCCCTTATAATTCAACAATACAAAAATCAATCCTTCATCTTCTCTCAATATTCTTGGTGTCTCTTTTTCTTCTGCTCTCACTTGGAAGGACAATATTACCAGTCTTACTAAGGCAGCCTCTCAGAAGCTGTGTGTGCTCAACCGCTTCAAGGGGTTATTTACCCTTACACAGCTTTTATCGAGTATTTTTAACATGTGTGGGGAGGATCCTCTCACACCGCACTCCCAGACAAAGTAGAAAGAAAGGCCTTTCGTATCATTAATTCCTGTCCACTCACCAACTCTCTGCAATCTCTTTCTCTTCGCCAAAATGTTGCATCTCTCTCACTATTCTATCGCTACTACAATTATCAGTGCTCCTCAGAGCTCTCCCAGTGCATACCACCTCCTCTACGTAGGGTACGTGGTATCCGTCTTGCAACACAATCCCGCCCCTACTCTGTGCAACTCTCCAACCCAAGAGTGAAACGTTATTCTCAGTATTTCTTCTATTCAACAGCTTAGGTCTGGAACTCTCTCCCAGAATCAATCTTTTCCTCTTCCTATGACTCAAATTGCTTCAAACTCCGTGTACCCAGGCATTTTGCCTCGAACGTCCATTGATGTTGGCCCTGCCACCCTTTCAACTATGGGAAAGGCACTCGCTAGAGACAGTTCTGCCTTTTCTCTCCCTCACATAGAAGAAAACAAAATATATATACTGTACTGTATATATACCGTATACTGTATATATATCGTATACTGTATATATATATACCGTATACTGTATATATACCGTATACTGTATATATATCGTATACTGTATATATATATACCGTATACTGTATATATATCGTATACTGTATATATATGTACCGTATACTGTATATATACCGTATACTGTATACATATACCGTATACTGTATATATACCGTATACTGTATATATACCGTATACTGTATATATATATATATAAACGCATTTATAATCGCATTATCGCCGACAAAGATAAATGATGAATAGTTCTATCTATCTATCTATTGCCAGACGCCTTACTCCCCTTAATGAGGGTGGTCATACACAGAATGCCCCCAAGAGGACTTATTCCCTGTAAGAGGGACAACCCGAGCCAGTTTACTGAAGGACTTACAGGATTGACCACTCAATTTAGGATCCGTCCGACTCCGAGGCCCTCTGTGTATCTTGTTAGCACTATTTTTCTACAGTGGTGTTCGGCTAGTCCATCCACTAACCTGCCTTAGCCTTCGGTAAGCAGTACGGATTTGTATCAGGTTATCATCCCCTAGACAGGTTGCCGACCAAGGCTGACGAGTCCCATCCACCCGGATTTTTATAAGGTTGTCTCCCCTAGATAGGTTGCCGACCAAGGCTAACGAGTCCCATCCACCCGTTATGAATAGTTATTCTTAACAAATAGAACAAATATGTTCTTGTTCTTTCCGTTGTCCTTGGTAGTCGTTATCAGTTACTTCATGGTAGGAATATAAATTAAAGGATTAGTTTTAAAATTGGGTTCAAATGTTGCGTCGCACTTTCGTAACTCGGAAAATATATCTGGCTTCGGCCGGAACCACTTCAGAACATTGACGTAATTTCACGGTTAACATTAGGCGATTTTGCTTAGCTTATAATCTAGCGCTAGGACTCAAGGGGTTAAATACGATCCCGATGAACCCCCTGAACAACACGGGCTCGTCTTAAGGGGATATCTCCACTTGAGGGATTTTTCCTCTTGACCCCTTTCTCCCTCATGTTAAGCCACATTGCTTTTGATATTATAAAACGTTTGCCCCATTAGCTCAGCGATTTTAAGAACTTTCACCCCATATTAAGACCTTTCGTGCAATTCAGGTGTCGATCTTATCCTGGCGAGCGATAGCGAGCCTGTAATTTAAGAGGAACTGGCCTTCGGCCGGGACATTTTTCTACCGAAAAATGTACAAATTTATCTTGAAAGGGACTCAAGGGGCTGTAATTTTAAGCTTCATGGAGGTCTAGGGAACAAACTAAATACCTCCCCTTAAAGGGGGATGGACGTATTTATTTTCTCCTTCTTGTATTTTTTGTTTTTAAAATGTATTTTCTTTCCTCGCTAGACCTCCATCAATTTTACCCCCATCCCCACCCCCAGACCCTCCTTCAAGATAAATGTGTACATTTTTCGATAGAAAAATGTCCCAGCCAAAGGCGGGCTTCTCTTAAATTACAGGCTCGCTATCGCTCGCCAGGAAAACATCGACACTTAAATAACACGAAAAATCTTAATATTGACAAAGAAATGGGGAAATCACCTAACTAATGGGCCGAACGTCATACAATCTGAGTCACCTTCGTAGCTTATATACCTCCATTTGAGTAGGTTGGCCCTTCTGTGGCTTATTGATAGTGCAGAAAATATCTCACATTTCTCTATAATGGGTACACATAATAATCCTTCTTGAGGAAAAAAAACAAAAAAAAAAAATATATATATATATATATATATATATATATATATATATAAATATTTGGAGGGGTAAGGTTTATATGAATAGAACCTCATAATCTACCGAATTTACTAGGACAATATTTGAGCTTATTTTCAATATCTGGCAAAATAAATGATTTTTTGTTTCTATAATATTTATACAATACTTAAGGGGAGATTTCCACTTGAGGGACTTTTTTCTTGACCCCTTTCTCCCTCATGTCTAGCCCCATTGCTTTTCTAATTTTAAGACGTTCGCCCCATTATTTTGACGATTTTAAGAACTTTCGACCCATTTCTGTCAATTTTAAGACCTTTCGTGCCATTTAGGTGTCGATTTTATCCTGGCGAGCGAAAGCGAGCCTGTAATTCAAGAGGAATCGGCCTTCGGCCGGGACATTTTTCTACCGAAAAATGTACAAATTTATCTTGAAATGGGGTCAAGGGGGTGTAATCTTAAGCTTGATGGATATCTAGAGACCAAACTAAATACCTCCCCTTAAGGTTTATGCTTTCTGATGGACTTAGACATTTTTATTGTGTACTTTTTATATAGTTTAAAAAATATATGCAAATTAAACTAGAGAGAGAGAAAGAGAGAGTGTGTATGTGAGAGAGAGAGACAAACACATATATAATTCCAAACCATTAACCCTATTTGAACCGAGGTGGGTCTTATACATTGTTGGAGCTCACCTGTTTCCCTCCAGTAACTTGGAGATTTTAAGAAGTTTCACCCCATTAGCTTGGCGACATTAAATTGATTTCCCCCATTGAAGTGTCGATTTTCTTCTGGGGAAATGAGAGCGAGTCTGTAACTTCTAAGTTGTTTATCATTGGAAAGGCTCAGCCCCTTCTTGATCTTAAGGGGAGATGGGTCGCTTTTCTGGACCCCCATCTCCTTCGTGTTTAGCCCCCATTAATGTTGACATTTTAAGACGTTCGGCCTATTAGTTTGGCGACTGTAACACCTTTAGCTTCATTTCGTTGTCAGTAGTAAGATCTTTCTTGCTATTTATGTGTCGATTTTTTCCTGGCGAACGATAGTGAGCCTTTTAAATTCGGAACTTTTTGCCGGGAAATTTACAAATTCACATAGAAGGGGGATCTCATGGATGTTCTTTTAAGTTTAATGGAGGTCTAGGGAGGACACTAAAATATACAAAATAATAATTATTTTTGAAATAAATCCTTCTCCCTGAACAAGTACAATCCTCCATAATACGAATCCAATGCATGACTCCTAATGGACGCCCATATTAAGGGGAGGAAGACCGTTTATTTTGTCTATTAATTCATTTATTCTTAATTTTTTTTAGTTTCCTCCCTAGACCTCCATTTAGCTTAGAAAAACACCCCCTAGACCCCCCATCAAGATAAATTTGTACATTTTTCGGTAGAAACAATTTCCGGCCGAAGGCCAGTTCCTCTTAAAACTGCAGGCTCGCTATCGCTCGCCAGGAAATAATCGACACCTAAATGGCACGAAAGGTCTTAAAATTGACAACGAAATGGGGCGAAAGGTGTTAAAATCGCCAAACTAATGGGCCGTACGTCTTATAATCTCAAAACTAGTGGGGCTAAACATTAGGGAGAAGGGGGTCCAGAAGAAAAGTTTACCTGCCCTTAATTAGCCATATGGGTAAGAACAATACTACACTTCTACGAGGGTGCTGGATATCCAAACCTAACCTAATAGTTGGCCTTAAGGGGGTACAGCTTGATTTCTGGTCTGTATATATTATTTACTTATCGTTTAGTTTCCTCGCTAGACCTCCATCAAGCTTAAAAAAAAGATAAATTTGTAAATTTTTCGATAGAAAAATTTCCCGGCCAAAGGCCGGTTCTTCCAAATTTTACGGGCTCACTCTCGTTCGCCAAAAAAATGGACACTTAAATAGCACGCAAGGTATTAATACTGACAAAGAAATGAGGCAAAAGGTCTCAAAATCCCCAAACTAACGGAACAAACGTCTTGAAATTTAAAAACTAATATGCTAAACATGAGGGAGAAAGTAGTCCAGAAAAAGCGGCTACTTCTCCCTTAATACCTTCAATCCCAATCCAATAACCTAGGATAGAGAGCAGTGGGTTACAACATAATAATTCCTAATATTTGGCCTTAAGGGGGAAATATGCGTCGTATTTCTGGTCATCCTTCTTCCTCATGTTTAGTCCCATTAGTTTTCAGATTATAAGACCATAAACCGATTAGTTTGGCAATTGTAAGACCTTTCGCCCCTTTTCTCTTTCAATATTTAGACTGCGTCATTTAGGTGTCAATTTTTACCTGGCGAGCGACATCGAGCCTGTCATTTAAGAGGAACCGAAATTTTTCGAACGAAAAATGTACAAATATATCATGTTTTTCTATTTTTTTATTTTTTTTTGCTAGGTAGGAAACTAGAAAGAAAATAAATAAGTCCAAGATAATCAACCAAAAAGTGAACCATCACTTAATACCATGAATCCCAAACCATGACAGCTATCCAATAACTTAGGATAGAGAGCAGTGAGTTACAACATGATAATTCCGGGTCATTTGTTGGGTAATTGATAACGCATGTGATCACCCTATTAATTATTTTGGTCCAAGGAGGCTCTTTTGGAAACTCGCCTGCTTCGCTTCATTAGTTTGGCGATTATAAGTCGCTTCACCACCGTCTAGTTCTTGATTTTTTTCTGGGCGAACGATAATTTAGGAACAATTGGCCTTTGGCCGGAACATTTTGATGCAGGTATGGAAAATAATTTGTGTTAGTCCATGGGAGACAGACTAAAACACATTGCTTGAAAACGACAAAAGCAAGCATAAATCCTCAATATTTATTATGTTCCCTCCACCAACTGACTTTACTCCTAAACTCAATTAATTAAATCAACAAATACATGTGGCAGTCCAGGGATTCGAACCTAGGATGCTCACACCGAAGTGTCCGATAGAACCGCGAGTTACAGCAATAATTCCGGTCATTTGGTGGGTAATTGATAACGTGATGGTATAGTATACACGTGCTATCACTTAAAGTTAGCACTTCTACAGGAAACATTGATCACTCAGGGATAACTGTGATCTGTCGGCTGATGGGGTTATTAGGGGGCTGGGCTGGGGGGAGGGGAAGCAAGCATTGGTGGGGGTGGGGGTGGGGATAGGGGTGGGGAATAGTGATGGTGTTGGAGGGGATTATTGTATGTTTATATCCAGCTGACGGCCAATTGAATCCTTTGGTAACTGATATATCAATAGTTGATAGAAAAACACGAACCGGCATTATCTCTGCAGTTTTCTCAAGTCGGCCACCCCCAGCAATGGGGTATGTGCCTGAGTACATACATACATACATAAATACATACATACATACATATTTGTAATAAGCTAAGTAGCCTGATCAAGATGGGGACATAAGAATTTACCGTCAGTTGGAAATAAACAGACTATAGTGATTGTGTTGGTGAGGGTTGTGATGGTGGTAGTATTGGAGAATAGTGATGGTGTTGGATGAATTAGTGATTGTGTTGGTGGTGGTGATGGTGGTGGTAATGTTGTAGATGGGGTTGGGGAGGGAGGTAGGATTGGTGGTAGTGGGAATGGTGATAGGGGTGGAGAATAGTGATGGTGTTGGAGGAATTAAGGGGTAGTGTTGACTGGTGGTGGTAATGTTGGTGCACGAGGAAGAAGAGGGACCAGAAATACACTCCATCTCCCTTTAATACCCGTATTGTTATCACATTCAGGTTAGCAGTACAGTACTTGCAACAGGGGCAAGAAACGTCGATCACTGCAAGATAACTGGGATCACCTAGTTGATGGGGGGAGAATGTTGGTGGTGATGGTAGTATTGGTGGTGTTAGTTGTCGTGGAGATGGTACTGGTGGTGATTGGTTGTGGTGATGGTAGTATTGGTGGTGTTAGTTGTGGTGGAGATGGTATTGGTGGTGATTGGGTGTGGTGATGGTAGTATTGGTGGAGATGGTATTGGTGGTGATTGGTTGTGGTGATGGTAGTATTGGTGGTGATTGGTTGTGGTGATGGTAGTATTGGTGGAGATAGTATTGGTGGTGATTGGTTGTGGTGATGGTAGTATTGGTGGTGATTGGTTGTGGGGATGGTAGTATTGGTGGTGATTGGTTGTGGTGATGGTAGTATTGGTGGTGATTGGTTGTGGTGATGGTAGTATTGGTGGTGATTGGTTGTGGGGATGGTAGTATTGGTGGTGATTGGTTGTGGTGATGGTAGTATTGGTGGTGATTGGTTGTGGTGATGGTAGTATTGGTGGTGATTGGTTGTGGTGATGGTAGTATTGGTGGTGATTGGTTGTGGTGATGGTAGTATTGGTGGTGATTGGTTGTGGTGATGGTAGTATTGGTGGTGTTTGTTGTTCGTTCGTTAATTTTATTTCGTAATTTCTTACATAGATACAATAATTAAGTTACTTACAGTAGTAGAGTAATAATATACACAATTTCCAGTATATGATAATAATTACACGCGTAAGATCATCATAAAGGTCTTTTCTTTAAGACTTTCTTTAGTAGTTTGTAGACTCTGCCTAATCAATAATTATGTGATAATAAAAAAATAAGCTGTAAATAAAATAAGTTAATAAAAGATAATTACTTGAATTTGTTTTATCATATGAAATTAAAATGTAAAAGCCAGAAAACAAATTGAGAAAAGTATAAACTCATAAAAGCAATAAAAACCTATACAAGAATTAACTTATCCAAACAATTTGTAAAAAAATTATAAGATCTGATAAAGAAATACATAATTAAAACAAAATACTTAAAACAAATGTGTAATATAAACATATTAAAACAGTAAAGACAACCGAGATATTGAACACATTAACAAATATATAAATACAAACATCAACTATCATAGTACCGGTAATATATGAAGTTTAAAAGTGTAAACAACAGACATTTTAATTAAAAGAGTACACAAATGCAATAAAATTACTAATTATGTGATAATAAATAATAAAGCTGTTGTGGTGGAGAATGGTGGTGATAGTGGTGGTGCTTGTACTGTTGGTGATGGTAATATTGGTGATGTTAGTTGTGGTGGAGATGGTACTGGTGGTGATTGGTTGTGGCGATGGTAGTATTGGTGTAGTTAGTTGTGGTGCAGAATGGTGGTGGTTGTGTTGCTGATAGTGGTGGTGCTTGTACTGTTGGTGATGGTAGTATTGGTGGTGTTAGTTGTGGTGGAGATGGTATTGGTTGTGGTGGTAGTGTTGATGTTGGTAGTATTGCTGTTTGTTGTGTTGGTGATAGAATTAGTGTAGTGGTTGTTGTTGTTGTTGTTGTCGTTCCCTAAGCTGCCTGGCCGAACAGCCCCGAGTTCCTAAGGAAGGCCATGGCCACGATCGGGCTTTCCCACAGGGCTCTCAAGGAGTGTAGATTATGTTGTTGGCGTAAGTGATTGTGTAGAATGCAGTCTTATATGGTGTGTTTAATAGTATGGGGTGCTATGTTGCATCCTGGGCAGGTGTCGACGACGGAGTCGTCCAGTCTCTTCTGATAGCTCAGAAGAGCTGGATGGTGCCCACATCTCAGCCTGGCCAAGTGAACTCTGTCCTCGCGAGGAAGGGAGGATTCAGAATTGGTCTAGTTAAATGTGGTGGTATTTGTACTGGAGATGGTACTGGTGGTGAGTGATTGGTTGTGATGGTGTTGGCGGTATTGGTGATGGTAGTATTAATGGTGTTAGTTGTGGCGGTAATAGTACTAGAGATGATAATTTGGTCATTGGTCGTGGTGGTGGTGTTGCCTATCCATATAATAAGTCAGTCGGTCAATTGGTGTGTCCTTGTCCTTTACCCCTTCTGTAGCGGCAACGTCTTTATAATTTCATTGTAGCTATATTGAGACTAATTATTGCAATTTATGAATGATCTGTGGTAGTTAAAAGGGCTAACTGAGATAGTCTATAGCCTCTTAATGATCTGTGGTAGTTAAAAGGGCTAACTGAGATAGTCTATAGCCTCTTAATTGCCAAACATCCTTCCTAAGCTGAATAAATCGTCTAAAAATTGCCAGATTATAATACCAAAAACAAATCGTCGGTACAAAAGGGGTTAATGGCGGCACACTTCAACGAGTCTTCAGTAGATTGGGGGGACATGGCTGGAGCGCGTTCAAGAGCACTACTTTTAGCGCCCGGTTGGCGCTACAGCGTTACTGAACGACATTGTGCGCGCATACGATCGCTTAAGGTTGCTCATCCAGCGCACAGTCTTTGGAGGAGTGACGCCGTGAGGCACACAGACAATACATCTTTAGAATTCGTCTTTAGCGCTAGCAGACGAATTACTCTCGACCATATGCACATAAAATCACTTAAAAACATCGACTATTCATATTAGTATGTGTTATTATTTACTTTAAAACATTTATATTAAATTTTCGATCAAAATATTGATACAAATATACAGCTTTATGAATCAATATGAGGCGTAGAGGATCCGCATGTATTGAAGTGGCGGACGAAAATAACATGACACATTTTATGAACGAATTTGCTTTCTTTCATATATACTTTATTGTAGAAAGTAATAAAAAAAATATGGTTACCAATAAATATTAATATGTATTTTAGGCCAATGAGACGCTATAATTTAATAACCTAGCATGTTTTAGGCCTATTACTTATGGATATTACAGGATAAATATCCTAGCAGTTGTGTTTGTAGATGTAAAGAACGGTCATTGTCGTTGTTTTGAGCGTCGCACGAAGACGCTGGTATAAACGTAACCATGGCAACCACCCAGTTTGTTTATGTAGTGCGGAAGAGGCTTCGAAATCGTTCAATAGGCCCCAAATCGCGCTACGGAAACTGTAGCGTCTGAAGTCTCGCTCTTGAACGCGCCCCTGGTATGGAGGTAACTCAACCCGAGGAGAAACATAGGGTAGGTAATGTAGATATCTGGGTTATCTTGCAGTGATCGAAGCTTCCTGTCCTGCTGCTAAGAGGTGGTAACTAGTTGAAGTAATAACTCTAAGTAATGAATGTATGCACCACTGTATATCAACATGTTATATAATATATATGCCCATCCTGTGTGTGTATATATATATATATAGGGTGATATACAGTAGTGCATACGAGGCCTCTGGAAGTCAAGGGGCCTACGAACCAAATCACAGTTTCGAGTAATAAGGGGTTAAAGTCTAAGAAAGGTACTGCACTCCAACACCAACATCAATTTTTATGTGTCAGGTCGAGCTGTATAATATTGTCATAGGAGTATACTTTTGGAGTGCAGTACCTTTCTTAGACTTTAACCCCTTATTACTCGAAACTGTGATTTGGTTCGTAGGCCCCTTGACTTCCAGAGGCCTCAAATTATTACTGTTACATCATCATTACTTAGAGTTATTACTTCAACAAGTTACCACTTAGCAGGACAGGAAGCTACGATCATTACAAGATAACCTAGATAGATCTCTTGTGATAGTAGTGGTAAAGCCGGTATCACGCGAGCGCTTTTTCCCTCAACATTTATCCTCAACACTGGTCTGGCAGCTTGTGAGGTCAATATTCAATAGATTTCGGTGACCTAAATGAATCTATCATCGATAAAGTTTCCGACACTAGTGCAAAATATTCCAGAAATGATCCCAGAATTTTGTTGATCATCGAATGTTGACTATAAAAGCTCTCGTGTGATACCGGCGTAAAGGTAGCATTGTCAAAGTCCTGATTAACACCCTATTGTACCGGTGACATCCTTTTCACTTTATTTTCAATGTTGTTAGACGATTGCATTCAGCTTTGGAAGGACGTATACCCATTACATATCTACAGACAATATCAATTAATCCTTTTAGCTACCATATATCCTTCCTAAGTTACATAAAATCGTTTAAATGTAGCTGAAATCCAATGTAAAATACGTCACCGGTACAGAAAGGGTTAAGGTTAGGTTGTTGTTTCAGGCTATAAGGAAGTTGGAGCCGAAACAGCGATATTAAACAGAAATGCAATACTAATATACGCTTTTGATGGATAAAGAGTATGTTGAATTTGTTTTGTGTTAATAAATGTGACCTAGATGTGTGTGAATTTGTGTTTTGTCTGTGTTTGTTCGTTGTTTTATGTTGTGTTTTATGTTTTCTCTGTTCTGGCTCTGTCTTGAGGCGGCCACCCCCAAGAAAACAAATATAATTAAATAGAATTAAATCGAAAATTAAAAATTAAAATTGAAAAAGTGGAGATTGGGCCTGAGCATATAGATAGATATATAGATAGTTTATAAATGTACTACAACCAAATTTGCTGCTAGTAATTCTGCTACATATCGGTGTCTACAGCTCCAACTTCCTAGTAAAACAAAACTTGCAAGTCGTCAACTGGTTACCATTTAGCAGGGGCAGGAAACATATAGACCGCTGCGGGATAACTAGTGGCTATTTTGACTGATTGGGGCGTTTATGGCGGGGTGGGGGAAGCGATTATAAGACATTTCACCCCCTTTCTTTGTCAATATTAAGACTATTGTGCCATTTAGGTGGCGATTTTTTCCTGGCCTGTAAACTGAATAGGAACCGACATTTTTCTATCGAAAAATGTACAAATATAACTTGAGGAGGGGAGGGGGGGGGGGGGGGGGGGCCTAGGGGGTGTTTTTTAAGTTTGAGGGAGGTCTAGCGAGGAAACTAACAAATAAATTGATAAATGAAAAACTCGGCCAAAAAGTGAACCATCGCCCCTTAATAAAGTGATGTTGTATATTACATGTGTTGTGGTCCCTGCAATTGGTTACCACTTATAGCAGGGGGCAGGACACATATAGATCGCTGCGAGATAACTATAGTGGGTATTTTGACTGATTGGGGCGTTTATGTGTGTGTGTGGGGGGGGGGGGGGGGGGGGCCGGTGGAGGAGGCGTCTTATTATTCTCAAACTTAATAGGTTGAAACGTCTTTAAATCTCAAAACAAATGAGGCTTAACATGAGGAAGAAAGGGGACCAGAAAAAGGGCCCATCTCCCCTCAATAAAGTGATGGTATATTAATTACATGTGTTGTTGTCCCTGCAATTATTGGTTACCACTTATAGCCGGGTCAAGTATCTTGTATACAGTAGATCGCTGCAGGATCACTAGTGGGGGTATCTTGACTGATGGGGGGCGTTTATTGGAAGGGGGGGGGGGGCCTATGGTATGTTTCCTGGACCCCTTTTTCCTTCGTGTTTACACATTGTCAGAAACAAAGGGAGGTAGAGGGAGAGAAAGACCTAGAGAGATGGTGTAGTACAAGCGTTGGAAGTTAGAAAGATGAGCAGGCAAGAGAAGTGGCAATGAATAAAGATGAGCAGGCAAGAGAAGTGGCAATGAATAAAGACGAATGGAGAATTGTGTTTGTTTTTTCTATGTGGATGTGGGAGATAAAAGGCAGAACTGCCTGTAACGAGTGCCTCCCCCAGTTGAAAGAGTGACAGAGCCAAAATCAAGGAACGTTCGAGCCAAAATGCCTGGACACACGGAGTTTGAAGCAATTTAAGTCAGGATGTGAATAGATGAGTGATAATGTGGTCATAGGGGGAGGTGGCCAGGTGCCAGTTGGACTAGATAATAGTCCGTCAGGCGCCTGGCCCGGGGAGCCAGTCTATCTTGTGAAGGTCTATGCCTGGAAGTAAGGCGGGCAGGCATTGTGGTGGTAAAGCTCCGCTGCATGTCTGCCTGCTGAGTCCGAACCTTTCCTTGAGGTCTGCGACCTGGGTGTCTTAGCTGGGGACCCCAAATTGGACCTGGGTCTCGGGGTTTTCTCCTGGGCGACCTATATGTGCGTGATTTTTTTTTTTTTTTTTTTTTTTGTGCTGTGCTGTGTTGTCCCTTTTTGGGCTCTGTCTCGAGTCGGTCACCCCCAGCTGTGAGGTATGTGCCTGAGTATACAATACTATACTGTGAAGGTATACTGTACATACATACATAGCCTACATGAGGACGGATAGCGGGGCACTAATGATTTTCACTACATAATTATAGAAAGTTACAGCTCATTTGCTCTAGCCCTCTTTGAGTTACAGAGGTTAGGGGTCACAATTTCTGGCCTGCTTATAATGAATGGAGTGTAGTAATTATGATGCATTATGACGCGCTGTAACAGTATATTCTGACTAAAATCAGACAACTTTATGCAGCTTAGGAAGTATATGTGTGGGCAGTAAAAAGGCTCAAGACAATCTCAATTAACCCTCTGACTTCCATATATATATTTTTTTAATCTGATAAAATCTTCTAATAAAAGACAGAAAACAAATAAAAATACTTAAATACATCTGGAAATGGTAAATGCTGCGTACTACCCGAGGATACATCAGATCATCAACATGTAATAATTAGACTAGTGTTAGCATAAATTACAAGTTATGAATGAAAACGAGACTTTCAAGATCCACGAGTGATTAATTAAGGGGGTAGTGGATATTTGTTGGTCTTTAATTAAGGGGGTAGTGGATATTTGTTGGTCTTTAATTAAGGGGGTAGTGGATATTTGTTGGTCTTTAATTAAGGGGGTAGTGGATATTTGTTGGTCTTTAATTAAGGGGGTAGTGGATATTTGTTGGTCTTTAATTAAGGGGGTAGTGGATATTTGTTGGTCTTTAATTAAGGGGGTAGTGGATATTTGTTGGTCTTTAATTAAGGGGGTAGTGGATATTTGTTGGTCTTTTTTTAGCCTATTTATTTGTTTATATATTTATTTTGTATTTTCCTCGACAGACCTCCATCAAGCTTGAACAAAATTACCCTAGACCCCCTTCAAGATAAATTTGTACAATTTTCGGTTCCTCCTAGAATTACAGGCTCGCTATCGTTCACCAGGAAAAAAATCGACACCTAAATGGCACGAAAGATTGACAAACAAATGGGGCGAAAGTTTTAAAAATCGCCAAAATGATGGAACGAACGTCTTAAATCTCAAAGCTAATGGGACTAAAAATGAGGGAGAAAAAGCAACTCCATTATTAATCCATGGATCAAATATGAGTAAGGGCATGTCAAACGCCTTATTTAAATGACGTGCATATCATTATCGGTCACTGCGTCCGTCTGTCTGTCTGTCTTGCTGTCTGTCTATCTGTCGCACTGCATGAATTATTAGTGAGGTGAAATAGATAGGTAGATGGAGATGGATAGTTTATCCTTCCTAAGCTTCATAAAATCGTCTAAATGTAGCTATAATAAAATTCAAAAGATGTTGCCGGTACAGAAGGGGTTAAAATAATTAACCATACTTAACAGTATCGGTTGAGCTAGTGCGTTCATTGAGACTTACAGGTTAAACAAAGAACTTGTTGTCAAAAACATGTACCACTAACTAAATACATGTTTTTATATGTATTTATAAGAGATAAATTATATATATTTTCCTTAGGTCTATATTAAAGTTTATGCTTAACAGATTAGGGCACTAGGCCATATTTGACATGTTTGTAGTTAACGTATCCTATATATATTTACTGAAATGGCCAATCGTCAAAATAGGACTTCAGAGGCTATCAACCCTATTGGATTATTAAGCCAGCACACTGTAAGTCAAGAAGAACGTCAGGACTGGAGCCTCTCTGCAAGAACTCCAGTCCCTTGAAATGGCAATAAACTGTTTATCTTTATATTAGGTTACTGGTGAAATTTTGGGCACTGGTAAAGATCTACACAGGCCAACAGGGCATACTGGTCGAGTCATCCCATCAGTATTTACGAATCACCCTAGCTATATAAAAACAAAAATCACCCTAGCTATATAAAAACAAAAATCACCCTAGCTATATAAAAACAAAAGTCACCCTAGCTATATAAAAACAAACGTCACCCTAGCTATATAAAAACAAAAATCACCCTAGCTATATAAAAACAAACGTCACCCTAGCTATATAAAAACAAAAATCACCCTAGCTATATAAAAACAAAAATCACCCTAGCTATATAAAAACAAAAGTCACCCTAGCTATATAAAAACAAAAATCACCCTAGCTATATAAAAACAAACGTCACCCTAGCTATATAAAAACAAACGTCACCCTAGCTATATAAAAACAAACGTCACCCTAGCTATATAAAAACAAACGTCACCCTAGCTATATAAAAACAAACGTCACCCTAGCTATATAAAAACAAACGTCACCCTAGCTATATAAAAACAAACGTCACCCTAGCTATATAAAAACAAAAATCACCCTAGCTATATAAAAACAAAAATCACCCTAGCTATATAAAAACAAAAATCACCGTAGCTATATTCACACAAAAATCACCCTAGCTATATTCACACAAAAATCACCCTAGCTATATAAAAAACAAAAATCACCCTAGCTATATAAAAACAAAAATCACCCTAGCTATATAAAAACAAAAATCACCCTAGCTATATAAAAACAAACGTCACCCTAGCTATATAAAAACAAAAATCACCCTAGCTATATAAAAACAAACGTCACCCTAGCTATATAAAAACAAACGTCACCCTAGCTATATAAAAACAAAACACCAACCCCGCGAACAATTAAGGGGAGATGGGTCGTTTGTCTGGTCATCCTTCTCCCTCATGTTTAGCCCTATTAGTTTTCAGATTCTTAGATGTTTGCCTCATTATTTTGTCGAATTTAAGACCTAACACCCCATGTCCTTGTCAATATTCAGACCTTTCGTGCCATTTAGGTGTCGATTTTTTTCCTGGCGAGCGATAGCGAGCCTGTAACTTTAGAAGGTCCAAAATTGGCCGGGAAATGTTTCTACCAAATTATGTACAAATGTATCTAGAAGAGAGATCTAATGGATAAGTTTTTAAAGATTGATGGAGGTCTAGGGAAGAAACTAAAAAAAAAAAAATATAAATGTATGAAACAATCGACCAAAAAATCAACCCTTCCCCCTTAAACAAATTTCCTACGTCCCCCTAGCTAAAAAAAAAAAAAAAAAAAAAAAAAAAAAAAAAAAAAAAATAACCCCGCGAACAACTAAGATCATTTTGCGCAGCAGGGGTCGGGTGGCACTGGTTGAGATCTAGAGGTCGAAACGGCATATACTGGTTCATTATTATCCGATCACCTTAAGGGGGAGATGGGTCGTTTTTCTAATCTCCCTTCTCCCTCATGTTTAGCCCTATTAATTTTAAGATTTCAATATGCTTGACCCATTAGTTTGGCGATTTTAACACCTTTCGCCCCATTTCGTTGACAATGTTAAGACTTTTTCCTGGCGAGCGATAGCGAGTCAGTAATTTTAAAAGGAACCGACCTTCGGCCGGGACATTTTTCTATCGAAAAATGTACAAATTTGTCTTGTCTAGGGGATGTTTTCTTTTTTTTAGCTTGATGGAGGTCTAGGGAGGAAACTAGAAAAATTACAAAAATATACAGAAAAGAGCAAATAAATAAGCCCATACCCCCTTAAACAAATAAATAAGCCCATACCCCCTTAAACAAATAAATAAGCCCATACCCCCTTAAACAAATAAATAAGCCCATACCCCCTTAAACAAATAAATAAGCCCATACCCCCTTAAACAAATAAATAAGCCCATACCCCCTTAAACAAATAAATAAGCCCATACCCCCTTAAACAACTAAATAAGCCCATACCCCCTTAAACAAATAAATAAGCCCATACCCCCTTAAACAAATCTCCTACGTCCCCCTAGCAAAAAAAAAAAAAAAAAAAAAAAAAACGCGAACAATTAAGATCATTTTGTGCAGCAGGGGATGGGTGGCACTGGTTGAGATCTAGAGGTCGAAACGGTATATACTGATATTTTGTTTTAAGCTTGATGGAGGTCTAGGGAGGAAACTAGACAAATTATAAGACAAATACCTAAATGAGCAAAACAATGAACCCTTCCCCATTAACCCTCTCACGCATTTATGACGCAGAGGTTGCCAGATTAGCAATAAGAAATAGAGTTTTCTCACTCTTATAATTACCTCTCCAAAATTAGTTTTCTGCCCACAGCTAACTCAAAGACAACTGCAGAGGTTAAAGTAACTAAACTAAAGTGTTTCTAAATACCCCTGATGGTAACAAAGGCTTTAAAGTATCCCTAATAGGCTCAAAATTGCGTCAAGAACGTGAGAGGGTTAAACAAATCTCCTCCGTCCTCTTAGCTAAAATAAAATATAATAAAAAGAAAGAAAAAACTCGAACAATTAAGGTCATTGTGTGCAGGGGTTGGTTCCTCTTAGCTAAAAAAAAAATAAAAAAAATAAAAAATACAAAATAAAATAAAAATTAAAGTCATTGTGTGCAGGGGTTGGTTCCTCTCAGCTAAAATAAAAAAAAAATAAATAAATAAAAAAAAAAAAAAACCCGCGAACAATTAAGATCATTTTGTGCAGGGGTTGGGATGTCGCCGTTGCCCGCGCTATCTGGGCGACACGGCCGTAAATCACCCGGGCCCGGACGCCAAACATCTTCACTACACCGCTTCCCACTCAGCACCGTACCATCACCGTTACTATTAGGAGAGGGGTGTACTCGCTCTGTAGGGAGTGATTTTTAATTTATATATTTATTTGTTAATTGATCGATTTTTCATTTACGTATGTATATATTTATTAATTGATCGATTGATTTACTCTTTCATATATTTAAAGTGGCTGTAATTTATCTCTGTTCTCCTTATTTTTGTCTCTCTCTCTGTGTATATGTATATATATAATATATATACATAATATATATACAGTATTATGTATATATATATATATATATATATATATATATATATATATATATATACAGTATATAATATATATATATATATATATATATATATATATATATATATATATATATATATATATATATATATATATACAGTATATGTATTGATTGATTTACTTAGTGATATACGTTTAGTTGCTTTAATATATTTGTTGTTCTCCTTATTTCTCATCTTCACTACACTGCTTCCCACTCAGCACCGTACCACCACCGCTACTATTAAGTGTGCTCTCTCCTTAGGGAGTGATTTTCTGTCCTTTTTTTTTTTTTTTTTTTTTTTTAATATATCCTCACACTAGGTGTTCATACGTTATGGAAGGTTATCGAGTGTTGTGTTTGTAATTATTTATTTATTTATGTTGTTTACATTATTATAATAGTGGGTGTTGTTTGTTTTGTACTATTTAGGCATTTTTTTTAATAGTAAAAGGGTTATCTATTTGTGCTTCAACGATTCCGTTCCTGATTTAAAGATACAGACTCAATTAAAGCGTTGTAATTGAAGTAGCATTGATCGAAGAACAATATTTTATGGTATATTTTGAATCTAATAAAGTAACACCGAGGCTATACTCTATTCGCTGTAAGTAGGCGATATATCATTAACTCTAACCTCTGTAATTCAAAAAGGGCTAGAACAAATGGGCTGAAAATTTTCACATCTATTCCTTGACTGCCTCTTCCTAAATGGTAGAAATATTAGATCGATTACTCTAGTCATTTTTAAGTTACAGAGGTTAGAATTGATAATTTCTGGCTTACTTACAGCGAATACACTATGCAGTAGTTTCGGATACAAACCTCTTATATTCCCCCCCCCCCACCCTCCCCCCTTAGGCAGAACAATGCAGACCAGATGAGTGGATATATGTCGATGCCTTCCCTGTGGACTCTTTGGATGACTGCTGAGGAAGAGACTGTTTAAGGGGGTACTACTCGCTTTTGCTGGACCCCCTTTACCCTCATGCTTAGCATATTAGTTTTGAGGTTTTAAAACGTTTGTTCCGTTAGTTTGGCGATTTTGAGACCTTTTGCCTTATTTTTGTGTCAATATTAATACCTTTCGTGCCCTTTAGGTGTCGATTTTTTCCTGGCGAGCGAGAGCGAGCCTCTAGTTTTAGAAGGAACCGGCCTTCGGTAGTGAAATTTTTCTACCGAAAAATGTACACATTTATCTTGAGAGGGGGTCTAGGGGGTGTTTTTCTAAACTTGATGGAGGTCTAGCGAGGAAACTCAAACATAAATAAATAAATCAAAAATATAGACCAAAAACCAAGCACTATACCCCCTTAACACAACTCCAGCAAGTGGAAATCTAACCACACATATATATATATGGTTTTTATATTTATTTCCTATCTATCTATCTACAGTATATGCTCAGGCCCAATCCCCATTTTGGGGGTAGCCGACTCAAGACAGAGCAAGAACAGGGAAAACACAAAAACAACATAAAACAACAAATAAACACAGATAAAAAGCACAAACTCACACACATCCAGGTCACCCAGGAGAAGACCCAGAGACCAGGGTCACCAAGGTCGCTCCAGCACTCCCCCGGCCCCCTAATACCTATATATTTGTCTGTCGTTCTTATTCTCTGTTTATCGTTTTATCAATCCATTTTTCTCTCTCCCTCTTCTTCCCCCTTTCTCACATCTTTAAAAATACCCTCCTGACCTACGATCTTCATTTGCATGTGTACTTCTTGTGGCTGTCTTACCCTCGCGTCACCTCTCTCTCTCTCTCTCTATCTCTGCTTTTGTTTCTGTTATATTTTCACTCGTTTCTATTCATTTCTCTCTCTCTCTCTCTCTCTCTCTCTCTCTCTCTCTCTCTCTCTCTCTCTCTCTCTGTTTTGTTTTCTTGTATATTTCCCCTCTTTTCTATTCAATTTACCCTCACCTCACCTCTCTCTCTCTCTCTCTAGTTTGGTCGTTTTTTCTTGTTTATTCTCAATCTTATAATCTCTTCTCCCCGTTCTCGCTCTCTTTTTCACTCACTCTCACTCCCTCTCTCTCTCTCTCTCTTTCTGTTTTGTTTTTTTGTATATTTCCCCTTTTCTATTCATTTTCTCTCTCCCCCTCTCTCTTTCTCTCTCTCTTTCTCTCTCTCTATCTATCTCTCTCTCTCTCTCTCTCTCTCTCTCACGAATCTAAGAATTTCTTCTTCAATCGAGTTGTCAACTTGTGGAATGGGCTTCCCCGAAACGTTATAGCCTGCAGCACCGTTGATTCATTTAAACTCCGCCTAGACAAATATCTCGCATCAAACCCGCGACTGACTGCGTTTGTAAATGAATAACTTTATTTTATCCTCCCCTCAGTTACTAACCCATATGTCCCCTACTAACTTCCTAGTCCTGCCACGGACATTAGTTCCAGGGCAGTAGTTCCCTTTCCAATGTTCCCTTACCCACTCTAAACCACTGTTTGGACACTTGATCCTCAGTGTTTTGGAGGACAAGCAGCCTAGAAGGGTCACTAGACCTGTTGTTGCTTGATTTCCTTTGTACTCCTTTGTACTCCTTTGTACTCTCTCTCTCTCTCTCTCTCCTCTCTCGTAATTTCTTGTTTATTCTCAATCTTATAATCTCTTCTCCCCGTTCTCGCTCTCTTTTTCACTCACTCTCACTCTCTCTCTCTCTCTCTTTCTGTTTTGTTTTATGCTACCTCTCTTGTCTATTCTACTTCACTCACTTTCACTCACTCAGACATTCTCTCTCTCTCTCTCTCTCTCTCTCTGCTAACGATATTTCCGTTAATGAAGGCAATCCCATTAATTGGCCCCTCTTACCCAATCTTCGCACTTACATCCTACCGCTACATATGTGAACCACAAACATAAAACAAGTAACATTTGAGCATGAACTATTTTTGTTTGTTATATTAAGGGGAGACTGGCCGTTTGTTTGGTCTATTAATTAATGTATTCATATATTTTTGTAGTTTCCTCCCTAGACCTCCATCAAGCTTAGAAAAACACCCCCTAGACCCCCCGTCAAGATAAATTTGTACAATTTTTGGTAGAAAAATTTTCCGGCCGAAGGCCGGTTCCTCTTAATATTGCAGGTTCGCTATCGCTCGCGAAGAAATAATCGACACATAAATGGTACGAAAGGTCTTACAATTGACAACGAAATGGGGCAAAAGGTGTTAAAATCGCCAAACTAATGGGCCGAACGTCTTATAATCTCAAAACTAGTAGGGTTAAACATTAGGGAGAAGGGGGTCCAGAAAAACGGTCTGCCTCCCCTTAAGCTGGCGAGAAACCGATTTCCCCTTCTCTTAAGGGGGGATGGGCCACTTATCTGGACCACTTTCTCCCTCATGTTTAGCCCCATTAGTTTTCAGATGTTAAGATGTTTGTCCCATTAGTTAGTCGATTTTTAGACTTTTCGCCCAATTTCTCTGTCATTATTTAGACCTTTCGTGTTATTTAGGTGTCAATTTTTTCCCTGGCGAACAATAGTGAGCCTGTAATGTTGGAAGAAACGGCCTTCGGCCGGGACATTTTTCTACCGAAAAATGTACAAATTAATCTAGAAGGGGGATCTAATGGGGTTTTTTTTTAAATTTGATGAAGGTCTAGAAAAATAATGAATAAATCCAAAAATCGCCCAAAAAGTGAAACATCCTCCCTTAAACAGTAACCTCTTGACATTTAACCTCTTCAGCAAGATGACGTAATTTTAATCATATTCTATAGTCTATTCACTGTAAGTAGGCGAAACGTCATGACCTCGAGCCTCTGTAACTCAAAATGGGCTAAAGTAATCGAGCTAATCTGTCAACCATTTGGGAAGAGTCAGTCAAGGAATAGATGTGGAAAGTTACAGCCAATTTGCTCTAGCCCTTTTTGAGTTACAGAGGATGGAGGTCATGATTTCTAGCCTACTTACAGTGAATAGACCAAAGTTACAATTAGACTGTTTTCTTTAGCTTATAATCTACCTCTAGGACTCAAAGGGGTAAATACGAATTCATTAAGGGGAGGTATTTACTTTGTTCCCTAGACCTCCATCAAGCTTAAAATTATACCCCCTTGAGTCCCTTTCAAGATAAATATTTACATTTTTCGGTAGAAAAATTTCCCGGGCGAAGGCCGCTTCTTCTTAAATTACAGGCTCGCTATCGCTCGCCAGGATAAAATCGACACCTGAATTGCACGAAAGGTCTTAATATGGGGTGAAAGTTCTTAAAATCACTAAACTAATGGTGCGAAAGTTTCATAATATCAAAAGCAATGGGGCTAA
>CM064553.1:8353562-8356062 GCA_032716605.1 Paralithodes platypus
GTAGGCTAATTACAAGTGGTAGTTTGATGGTGATGGGTTTTGGTGTGGTGATCAATGCAGTAATGATGAGTTGTAATGATAGAGGGTGATTGTGATAGGAGTTTGGTCTGATGAGTTTGATGAATTAGTTGCATGATGATTATTATATATAGCGAGTCATCTGCTATTGAATAAGAGCTTTGTGTGGATTTAGAAAGCTTAACAATATATTTGCTTTACCATAAAAATATAGAAAATAAATAAGTACTCAAAACATCCCGTTCTTACCGTCGAATTAACTTAAGGGGAGATCTCCACTCGAGGGATTTTTTTGTTTTACCCCTTTCTCCCTCATGTTTAGCCCCATTGCTTTTGATATTATAAAACGTTTTCCCCATTAGTTTAGCGATTTTAAGAACTTTTACCCCATATTAAGACCTTTCGTGCAATTCAGGTGTCGATTTTATCCTGGCGAGCGATAGCGAGCCTGTAATTTAAGAGGAACCGGCCTTCGGCCGGGAAATTTTTCTACCGAAAAATGTACACATTTATCTTGAAAGGGACTCAAGGGGGTGTAATTTTAAGCTTGATGGAGGTCTAGGGAACAAACTAAATACCTCCCCTTAAAGGCTGGACACTACTGGCCGGCAAATACTGGATATACCTATTTTCTATAAACAAAATATATAATAAATATATAAAAATATGAATAATTAAACACACACACACACACACACACACACACATACGTCTTACGCCTTCTCGTACTTCCTTCAAACCTCTTTCAAGCTAAATGTGTACATTTTTCGATAGAGAAATGTTCCGGCCGAAGACCGATTTATTCCACAATACAGGGTCGCTATCGCTCGCTCAGAAAAGATCGAAATATAAATGCAGTGAGCGTCTTGTTACCGTCAAACAAATGGGGTGAACCGTCTTATAATAATGAAACTAAACTAATGGGGAGAAGCGTCTTATTATCGCCAAACTAATGATATAAAATGTAGTAAAATACTCGAACTAATGGAGCGAAACAGGCAAAACAAGAAAAAGCAAATATATATATATATATATACCGGTATATATATATATATATATATATATATATATATATATATATATATATATATATATATATATATAACAAATAGTAAAAAGGCTATTATAATCCGCTTCGTGATGGCCGCTATTTTATATTTGCTATTTGGCTGCTATTGGACGAGGACGGATACGCTTAAATTCACTGAAACGAGGCATGAAATTATTCCAAATCGTGTTGATATATTGAGTCCGATATTAATTGCTGCCTCTTTAAATTAGTCAGCCTTCTGCCCCCCCCCCCCCCCTCCCTTTTTTGGAACAGTTTATTAAATCGAGTATTTTATTTAGTAAGAGGTATAACAATTGTATTTTTTTTAATGAGAGGTATTAACAAAGGTTGGAAATTATAGTAAATTTTCTCTGAATATTTTTTTTTCGTTCATCACTTTTGCACCAGTTAATTAAATCGAGTATATTTTTTAGTAGGAGGTAGAAATAGTTGTGTTTTTTTTTTGTTTTTTTTTATTAAGAGGTAAAAATAAAAGGTTGGACATTATCCTCTCTGAATGCTGTTTAGAGCCGTGGTGGTCGAGTGGAGAGCAAGCTCACGTGTGAATCTGATTGACCTGACTTCGATCCCAGCAAAGAAGACATTTAGTGGGTGTGGTAGTACGTCCTGGCATGTTTCACATGCTTGCACCCAGTCGGGGGACACCTCGACGACGTATGCAGACTAATAACACACACAACAAAGCCACTCCAACAGCTTCCTCTCTCTCCAAAACTTCTCCTCCCCTCTCAACCTTCTTCAGAAAATAGGAAAAGTATAAAGTAGCTACGAGGTGCCGTTGTAAATGCTTATCCCTCAATACCTTCACCTGACCTGTTTATTGCACCACTGTATTAAATTCAGTATTTGTTATTAATGATTGGAAAATGAGGCTGTATATTTATATTTAGAGGTAGATTTATTTTTTTATTTTTTTTGATAAAAGGTATACAAAGATTGTAAAATATAGCAAATCCTCCCTGAATGTTGTGCTTTGTACCAGTGTGTTAAGGGGAGGTTTTTAGTTTGGTCTCTAGGTATCCATCAAGCTTAAGATTACACCCCCTTGAGCCCCTTTCAAGATAAATTTGTACATTTTTCGGTAGAAAAATGTCCCGGCTGAAGGCCGGTTCCTCTTAAATTACAGGCTCGCTATCGCTCGCCAGGATAAAATCGACACCTAAATGGCAGGAAAAGTCTTAAAATTGACAGAAATGGGTCGAAAGTTCTTAAAATCGTCAAAATAATGGAGCGAACGTCTTAAAAATAGAAAAGCAATGGGGTTATACATGAGGGAGAACGGAGTCAAGAAAACAATCCCTCAAGTGGAAACCTCCCCTTAAATCGAGTATTTTTTTTAGGAGGTAGAAATTAATAGATGTTTAAAAAAAAAAAAAAAAAGCAAATGTAGAGAAAGAGGTTCTCTTGTTT
>CM064553.1:8358562-8361062 GCA_032716605.1 Paralithodes platypus
ACTGGATGAATGGTCGGAGACATGGCAGGTGCCTCTAAACATGTAAAAGTGCAAGGTGATGCATATCGGCCAAGCAAACCTCAAGTCAGGCTATTCACTATTGGGAATGCCTCTGGAAGTGACTGACTTGGAAAATTATTTGGGTGTTCTGATTAGCAGTGACCTAAAGTTTTCCAAGCAGTGCATTGAAGTAGAGAAGAAAGCACAGACATTATTGGGCTATATTAAGAGGCAATTTACAGTAAGTATAGAAATAAGGAAATAGTCCTCACACTATACAATGCTCTGATACGGCCTCTCCTGGAGTATGCTGTTCAATTCTGGTCTCCAGCACTCAAGAAAGATATAGAGCGACTGGAAAGAGTACAAGCTAGAGCTACAAAGCTTATTCCATCGCTTAGAAGAATGAGCTATGAGGACCGGTTGAGAGCTCTTGATCTCTTTCCGTTGGAGACACGCCGACTACGAGGTCAGCTCATTGAAGTATATCAAATACTTAATGGATTTGACAATGTGGATTATAACAAAATGCTTAGCCTCAATATGAATACAACACGCAACCATGGCTGGAAATTAGAATTGAAAAGTTCAGCACTAGTATTTGTGGAAACCTTTTCACATATAAGATCTGTTCTACCTGGAACAAACTTCCCTCAGAAGTTGTAAACAGTTCTTCAGTAAAGCAGTTCAAGAAGAGAGTAGATAGTATTTTACACACTCTGTAATGAGTGTAGTGCACTAAACAGTCTCTCTCCTTCACATTCGAGTATCTCCTCGGAATGGACTGCATGGTCTCAGAGATACTAACTATTCCGTGTAACTCCTTGTAAATCTCTCTCTCACTCACTCACACTCTCTCTCTCTCTCCCCCCTTGCCCCGGGTTAAGGTCAGTGGAGCGTATAATGCCCCACACACCGTAAACATACCTAAGTCAATTGACGCAAATGATGTCGTTTAAACCTACTTAGCAGCTTCTTAACATTAGCTGCGGCGACGTTTTGGGTGTTATTAGGATTTGGTTTAATTGATTGCTTAATTAATCATTGCCGTTGACGAGGAATGTTTTTGTCATTTGGTCACTAGACTAATATAAACCAAATCCGCCTCCCCAGACCCCCTTCAAGCTTAAGGGGAGGCAGACCGTTTTTCTGGACCCCTTTTCCCCTAATGTTTTAGCCCCACTAGTTTTGAGATTATAAGACGTTCGGCCCATTAGTTTGGCGATTTTAACACCTTTCGCCCCATTTCGTTGTCAATTTTAAGACCTTTCGTGCCATTTAGGTGTCGATTATTTCCTGGTGAACGATAGCGAGCCTGCAATTTTAAGAGGAACCGGCCTTCGGCCGAGACATTTTTCTACCGAAAAATTTACAAATTTATCTTGCAGGGGGGTTTTAGGGAGTATTTTTCTAAGCTTGATGGAGGTCTAGGGAGGAAACTAAAAAAATATATGAATATATTAATTAATAGACCAAACAAACGGTCTGCCTCCCCTTAAGTAGATATATATTTATATAATAAATAAATAAATTATATATACATTAATTAAACATACAAAAAGGAGCCCTCCATACTCCCTTCTAGACAAATATGTACATTTTTCGATAGCAAATGTCCCGACCGAAGACCAGTTTCTCATCAATTACAGTCTCACTATCGCTCACCCAGAAAAAGATATCTACACCAGAATGGGGTGAAGAGTCATATAATTGTCATACTAATGAGGTGAAACGTCTATAATTTCCAAACTATTGAAGTGAAAAGTGGGTGGCGGGTTCCAAAGGGATCTGCCTCGCGCCAGATAGGTTAACCCCTTCTATTTTATGCTAGCTGTATTTAGACGATTTTGTGCAACTTAGGAAGGATCTGTGGTAGTATATAGGGTTAAGGGGAGATCTCCACTTGAGGGATTTTTTTCTTGACCCCTTTCTCCCTCATGGTTAGCCCCATTGTTTTTGAGATTTTAAGACGTTTGCCCACATAAGTTTGGTGATTTTAAGAATTTCCGCCCCATTCTGTCAATTTTAAGACCTTTCGTGCAATTTAGGTGTCGATTTTATCCTGGCGAGCGATAGCGAGCCTGTAATTTAAGAGTAACCGGCCTTCGGCCGGGAAATTTGTCTACCGAAAAATGTACAAATTTATCTTGAAAGGGGGTCAAGGGGGTGACATTTTAAGATTGCTGGAGGAGTAGGAAACAAACTAGAAACCTCCCCTTAAGTGAGACAGTTCGAAGCCTCTAATTTGCTGGAGTCCCTTTTAAAGCTGACTAAAAGCGTATAATTTAAGCCACAATAAATTTTAAAAGACGTCATCGGTACAGAAGGGGTTAATCCTGAATAATGATGGTCAGTCGGTCGGGGATTATTATGGTCAGTGTTAAGCCGCTGTCACACGAGCGATTTTTCCGTTAATTTTCCATGAGCAAGCTTTATCTCGTTATATTTCGGGACTATTTTGCACTGGTATCGGTAACTAGACTGAAAGTAGAGTATGTTA
>CM064553.1:8366062-8368562 GCA_032716605.1 Paralithodes platypus
AAAGGTTGATTGCCTCTGAAGTACTATTTTAACTAACTATCTCCCGTGTTCTTATCCACAGTCAAAGTAACCGTAAGATTATTGGATTACAACTACTCTCTCTCTCTCTCTCTCTCTCTCTCTCTCTCTCTCTCTCTCTCTCTCTCTCTCTCTCACTCTGCCACTGTATCTACCCCTGAGAGACGGGCAGGAGAAAATAAGTGGCGTCCCCCCCTAAGTAAACCCCCCCTAAGTAAACCCACCAGCCGCTACCAGGAATCTCAGTCAACTCCCTGTAAACCCTCTATGTAAACCCTTCTGTAAACCCTTAGTATATCCTTTATAATTCCCTGGTATACTCTTTATGTAAACACCTGGTATATCCTCTGTGTAAACCCTTAGTTTACCCTTTATGTATACCCTTTGTGTAAACTCCTAGTGTACCCTTTCGTAAACCTCTGATTTATTTTGTGTAAATCCCTTAGTATACCCTGTGTGTAAACTCCTGTGTATACCCTTCTGTGAAGCACGAATATATACTCTTGTGGAACGCCCTGGTATACCCTCTGCGTAAACCACTGGTCTACCCTGTGTAAACCCCAGTATAATCCCCTGTGTAAACCCTTGATAAACCCTTTCTCTCGTGGACGCTCACTGCGTCATTAAAAGAATTACAGATTAATTAAACGGGTTAATATTTCCCCTTTTATTGCTTGACTACAATCAACAAATTTACTAGTTTTCCTTCGTCACCTTAACCCCGTCAGTATGGTGACGTCATGCTCATCTCATTCTGGCTAACAATAGAAGATTTTGTTCACCTCGGGAAGTACAGTCGTGGCCAATAATGTATTTATTTATCTTGGAAGCCTTTTTTGGTCTGAAGTGAATTTTAATAATAATTCCATACTGGCTGCTTCCATATCGCAGGTCCGCTTAAGGGGAGGGTTTTAGTGTGTTTCCTAGACTTCCATCAAGCTTGAAATTACACCCCCACGACCCACTTTCAAGATAAAGTTGTACATTTTTCGGTAGAAAAATGTACCGGCCGAAGGCCGGTTCCTCTTAAATTACAGGCTCGCTATCGCTCGCCAGAAGAAAACGACACCTAAATGGGACGAAAGGTCTTGAAAGTGACATAAAGGGGGTGAAAGTTCTTAAAATCGCCAAACTAATGGGGCGAACGTCTTAAAATCTCAAACGCAATGGGGCTAAACATGAGGGAGAAATGGGTAAAAAAAAAAATCCCTCAAGTGGAATTCTCCCCTTAACCCCTTCTGTACCGGCGACGTCCGTTATATTATATTCTGGTTACTATAAGACGATTGTATTAACCCTCTCACGACCATATGACGCAGAGGTTGCCAGATTAGCAATAAGAAATAGAGTTTTCTCACTCTTATAATTACCTCTCCAAAATTAGTTTTCTGCCCACAGCTAACTCAAAGACAACTGCAGAGGTTAAAGTAACTAAACTAAAGTGTTTCTAAATACCCCTGATGGTAACAAAGGCTTTAAAGTATCCCTAATAGGCTCAAAATTGCGTCAAGAACGTGAGAGGGTTAAGTTTAAAAAAGGGGCCTCGAGCAATTAACAGGCTTCAAACTACCTCACTTAACCCTTTTTACTACCACAGATCCTTCTTAAACAGCCCAAAGTCGTCTACATATAGTTAGAACACAATTGAAAAGACGTCGCCGGTACAGAAGTGGTTAACCCTTTCAAGATCCGATTACGCATCTATTGTCTGTTTTCTGGGTATTATTAAACGATGTCATTCAGATTAATTAGGAAGAGGACATGGCAATCAGAGGGTTAATTGAGATAGTCTAATTTAACCCTTATAATTCCCGCAGATACTTCCTAAGCTGTATAACATCGTCTAATGATAGCCAGAATAAGCTGTCAAACGCGTCATAATCTTCAATGGGTTAATTAGTCTTATCGGGCTTTTCTGGACCCACTTCTCCCTCCTGCTTAGCCCCATTAGTTATGAGATTTTAAGACGTTTATCACATTTAGTTTGGCGATTTTAAGACCACCTCCCCATTTCTTTGACAATACCAACACCACCCTTTAGGTGTCGATTCTTTCCTGGCGAGCGAGAGCGAGCCTGTAATTTTATGAGAAACCAGCGATTTAATATTTCTACCATTTTCATATATGTATTTTCTCCTTACTCTACCCCTCAATATTTATCCTCACCTCTCCTCTGAGTCTCACACAATCACTCCCACTCACTCTCTCTCTCTCTCTTTCACACACACACACACACACACATATACACGCGGGAGGAATCACTATGTATTTATCTATTCTTCAGTATCTTTCTATGTATCCAACTCTCTCTCTCTCTCTCTCCCTGACACACACGGGAGGACCTCTATGTAAACTGGAGGGGCCCGTTTGTTTAGGTTCGTGCTCCCAAATGGATAAGTAAACCCCTAAGCAGGTTCATCTGTTGGCGGAGAAGGGGTGTGGGAGGAGGAGGGGGAAGAAGGGGGGAGAGGTGGAAGGAAGA
>CM064553.1:8373562-8416062 GCA_032716605.1 Paralithodes platypus
GTACACCCGGCCCAGTGTTAAATGTATTTATGCTATTATAGATTAAGAGAGTAGAGTAATGGCAAACCAAATATGCAAACTTAACCTACCCACTAATTTGTTAATTTCTGTCTTTTGCATTTCTCAAGGGAAGTAATGCAGTGGGCTATGAGAAAACTCGGAGTAGAAGAGTGGCTGGTGCGTGTGATAATGAGAATGTGTGAGGGGTCACGGGAAGCAGTTAAAGTGAATGGGGGCATGAGTGAAGAGTTCGCAGTGAAAGTTGGAGTTCACCAAGGTTCAGTGCTGAGCCCATTACTGTTTATTTTGGTCCTGGAGGCTCTGTCAAGGGACTTTAGAACAGGACTCCCATAGGAGTTGTTATATGCAGATGATGTACGATTTCTTAATGCAGATAGAGCGCAGGAAGCAGAGGCAAAGTTCAAAAGATGGAGAGAGGCTAGGGCAAACAAGGGTCTAAGAGTTAACATAGATTAAACAAAGGTCATGATTAGTGGAGTGGGGTGCGGAACTATGGACAGAAGCGGCGACTATCCATGCGCAGTATGTGGGAAGGGGGTGGGAAGTAACTCAATTCAATATTGAGTGTAGTGACTAGGTACTCAAGAGAATGATGTAATGGAGCTAGAGTACCTTTGACAAGAATCATAGACTTTGACTGTGCAGTGTGCAAGGGAGAACTTGTGTTAAATGACCCACCTGTTAGTGTGAATTTCGACAGTGTAACGCTGGGGTAAGTGAATAAATTCTGCTATTTGGGCGATACGGTTTCCGCCGGAAGTGGCGCTGAAGCTGGCTCCATTGCTAGAGTCAGAATTGGTTGGGGGAAGTTTAGAGAGCTGTTGTAACTCCTGACCATGAGAGGACTCCCACATCACCTTAAAGGAAAGGTGTGTACCTCGTGTGTTAGGAGCGCGATGACCTATGCCTCGGACACGTGGCCGGTTAAAGCGGTGGATATAAATAGAATGGAACTGAATGAGATGAGAATAGTGAGATGGATATGTGGTGTCAACCTCAGGGACGGGGTATCGAGCGAGGAATTAAGAAGGCGTCCGCACATTAGGAGTGTCAGTGAAGTGATGTACACGAGCCGACTTGGTTGGTTTGGCCACGTGGAGAGAATGGATAATCAAAACTGGGTGAAGAAATGCTGAACTGTGAATGTGGGGCGAGCTGCACGTAGGGGTATACCTAGAATGACGTGGGATCAGGTACTCCGGTCCGATCTCAAAATAATGAACTTGACAACAGAGGCAGCCCTTGACATGACCGCCTGGAAAGCTGCAATTTAGGACGTGAGACTGTAACCAAATTATCTGTGGACAAAACAGTCTTTAAACTTGAATGTATGTATGTATTTATGTATATAGATGTCTACAGCTCCACCTTCCTTATATCCCAAAACTCCACACGCCCGCCCATGTGCGTGGGTTGTCGTGAGAGTAGGATATCACTGACAACACGACTAACTCGTGCTCTTAAGGGGAACCACCTCGTTTTTTGTTTCGCTCTCCCTCTCTCTCTGGGTTGTATCCATTTGGCCCCATTCAGTCTACTGTTTTAAGACGTATATACTCATCCAGGTGTCGATTTTTTCCTGGCGAGCAGTAGCGAACCAGCATATTTTTAAAAGGTTTTTGACAGCAGGCTAAATTTGTACATTTTTTGATAGAAAAATGTCACCGGCGAAGCCAGATTTGTCCATGCAATGCTGGCTCGCGAGAAATCGACACCTGGATAGGGATAAACGTCTTAAAACAGTAGGCTGCATGGGGTCGAATGAATACAAGCCAGAGAAAGAGAGAAAAGGAGAGAAAAAAAAGAAGGAGAGAAAAAAAAAGCAGGTCACCCGCCTGAAGATAAACCCTATACCCTGTTCCAAATAGGTAGGCCAGGAATCGTGAACCCTAACCTCTGTAACTCAAAAAGGGCTAGAGCAAATGGGCTGTAAATGTCCACACCTATTCCCTGGCTGACCCTTCCCAAATGGTAGACACATTAGCTCAATTACTCTAGTTATTGGTGAGGTATAGAGGTAAATGTTCAAGAGTTTTGGCCTACTTATTTGAAACAGGGTATACAGTCCAATTCTCAACACCAGTCGACAAATCCTTCAGTAGGCTCTGTCTCGAGTCGGCCACCCCCAATAAAAAAAGAAAGAAAGAAAGAAATGGGGTATTTGCCGGAGTATATAGATAGATAGATATATAGTCTATTCGCTGTAAGAAGGCAATACATCATGACCTCTAGCCTCCGTAACTCAAAAAACGACTACAGTAATCGAGCAAATATTTTTACCATTTGGGAAGAGTCAGTCATGGAATAAATGTGGAAATTTACAGCCAATTTGCTCTAGCCCTTTTTGAGTTACAGAAGATAGAGGTAATGATGTCTCGCCTATTTACAGCGAATGGACGACAGTAAGCTAATAATATGCCCACAATCAGGTCAGCACTGATAAAGCCGGTATCACACAAGAGCTTTTATAGTCAACATTCGATAATCAACATTTTTCTGGCCACATTTCTGGAATTTTTTACACTGGTATCGGAAACTAGACCGATGATGGATAAATCTAGGCAGCCGAAATATATTAAATGTTGACATCATAAGCTGCCAGGCCAGTGTTGAGGATAAATGTTGAGGGAAAAAGGGCTCGTGTGATACCGGCTTAAGGGAGCCCACCTCGTTTTTTTTTCTCTTTCTCTCCCTCTTTCTTTGGCTTGTATCCATTAGGCCCCATTCAGCCTACTGTTTTAAGACGTTTACTCCCATCCAGGTGTCAATATTTTCCTGGCGAGCGGTACCGAGCCAGCATATATATATTTTTATTTTGACAGCAAGCTAAATTTGTACATTGTTCGATAGAAAAATGTCTCCCGAGAAGCCGGATTTCTCCATACAATGCTGGCTCGCTTTCGCTCGCCAGGAAGATATCGACACCTGGATGGAGATAAACATCTTAAAACAGTTGGCTGAATGGGGCCGAATGGATACAAGCCAGGGAAAGAGAGAAAAGGAGAGAAACAAAAAAAAAGCCGGTGACCCCCCTTAAGCGTGCAAGCATAGCCAGTTACCACAAGCATAATTGGACAAAATAGAGGGGGTGGACGCCAGATGTTTATCATAGTTTGGAGATTATTAGTCGTTTCGTCCCATTTGTTTGACGATAATAAGACGTTTCATCCCATTAGTTTTGGTGATAATAAGACGTTTCATCCCATTAGTTTTGGTGATAATAAGACGCTTCATCCCATTAGTTTTGGTGATAATAAGACGTTTCATCCCAATAGTTTTGATGATAATAAGACGTTTCATCCCATTAGTTTTGGTGATAATAAGACGTTTCATCCCATTAGTTTTGGTGATAATAAGACGTGTCATCCCATTAGTTTTGGTTATAAGACGTTTCATCCCATTAGTTTTGATGATAATAAGACGTTTCATCTCATTAGTTTTGGTGATAATAAGACGTTTCATCCCATTAGTTTTGGTGATAATAAGACGTTTCATCCCATTAGTTTTGGTATTAATAAGACGTTTCATCCCATTAGTTTTGACGATAATTAGACGTTTCATCCCATTAGTTTTGGTGATAATAAGACGTTTCATCCCATTAGTTTTGGTGATAATAAGACGTTTCATCCCATTACTTTTGATGATAATAAGACGTTTCATCCCATTAGTTTTGGTGATAATAAGACGCTTCAGCATATTAATTTGGCGATAGTAAGACATTTTATCCCATTAGTTTGGCGATAATCAGACGCCTTATACCATTCAGGGGTCGATTTTTTCTGAGCGAGCGATAGCGAGCCTGTAACTTAGAAGAAATCAGCCTTCGACCGAGACGTTTTCCTATCGACAAATGTACAAATTTAGCGTGAAGGGCGTATGGTTGGGCATTTATATGTTTATTATTACTATTACTATTATTATTATTATTATTATTATTATTAATATTATTATTTTTTTTTTTTTTTTTTTTTTGTAAGGGTATCCAGGAATGCGTTTTTATTTGCTTTGGGGAGAAACTAAAATGCATAGCTGGCAAACAGAACTCAAGCAAAATCCTCAATGATACTACAACCAAAGAATATAATAATAACCCCCAATACGTCAGACCAGATAGTGTTAAGGGGAGGTATTTAGTGTGTTCCCTATATTTCCATCAAGCTTACGATTACACCCCCTAGACCCCCTTTCAAGATACAGTTGTACATTTTTCGGTAGAAAAATGTCCCGGCCGAAGGCCGGTTCCTCTTAAATTACTGGCTCGCTATCGCTCGCCAGGAAAAAATTGACACCTAATTGGCACGAAAGGTCTTAAAATTGACAGAAATGGGGCGAAAGGTCTTAAAATCGCCAAACTAGTGGGGCGAAAGTCTTAAAATCTCATAAGCAATGGGACTAAACATGAGGGAGAAAGGGGTCCAGAATAAAATCCCTCAAGTCGAGACCTCCCCTTAAGGTATAAACAAGCAAACAGGGGTGGCGCAAGCATAGCCAGCTGGTGCAAGCATAATTGGCAAACAAGGGAGGGTGGACGCGATTTGCTTATCATAGTTTGGCGATTATAAGACGCTTCATCCCATTAGTTTGACGATATTAAGACGCTTCATCCCATTAGTTTGACGATATTAAGACGCTTCATCCCATTAGTTTGACGATTATAAGACGCTTCATCCCATTAGTTTGACGATATTAAGACGCTTCATCCCATTAGTTTGACGATATTAAGACGCTTCATCCCATTAGTTCGACGATTATAAGACGCTTCATCCCATTAGTTTGACGATATTAAGACGCTTCATCCCATTAGTTTGACGATATTAAGACGCTTCATCCCATTAGTTTGACGATTATAAGACGCTTCATCCCATTAGTTTGACGATATTAAGACGCTTCATCCCATTAGTTTGACGATATTAAGACGCTTCATCCCATTAGTTTGACGATTATAAGACGCTTCATCCCATTAGTTTGACGATTATAAGACGCTTCATCCCATTAGTTTGACGATTATAAGACGCTTCATCCTATTAGTTTGACGATATTAAGACGCTTCATCCCATTAGTTTGACGATATTAAGACGCTTCATCCCATTAGTTTGACGATTATAAGACGCTTCATCCCATTAGTTTGACGATTATAAGATGCTTCATCCCATTAGTTTGACGATATTAAGACGCTTCATCCCATTAGTTTGACGATTATAAGAAGCTTCATCCAATTAGTTTGACGATTATAAGACGCTTCATCCCATTAGTTTGACGATTATAAGACGCTTCATCCCATTAGTTTGACGATATTAAGACGCTTAATCCCATTAGTTTGGTGATAAGAAGACATTAAATCCCACACGTTTGGTGATAATAAGACGCCTTATTATACCATTCAGGTGTCGATTTTGGTTTCTGAGCGAGCGATAGCGAGCCTGTAACTTAGAAGAAAACGGCCTTTGGCCGAGACATTTTTCTATCGAACAAGGTACAAATTTAGCTTGAAGGGCGTATGGTTGGGCTTTATATATTTATTTGTAATTTTTTTATTTGTTTTTGTTTTATTTATTTTTTTAGCTTGAAGGAAAATATGGGAAGGCGCTTTTTATAGCCTAGGACACATACTAAAAGACATTGCTCGATAATGGCAAAAGCACGACAAATCAACTGCAATAAATAAACAATATATTATCATCATTACCCACAATACGTCAGACCAGATAGTGTCAAGGTACAAACAAGCAAACAGCCGTGCAAGCATAGCCAGATAGTACGGTCGCGCTTATAAGTCATGTCCCAGCTGTCATTACGTTTGGTTTTCTCTGTGCTGTATTAATGTCTGTCAGATGTTGAATAGGGTGGATAGGTCTCGGAACATGTTTGTATATTTCACTCGACATGGAGAAATGAAGCTTGGATATTGATGATACCCATTATTGATCAAAATATACTTGGTGCCGAGACATCACTTATTAGCCCGACTGTACAAGCATAATTGGCAAAAAGGGAGGGTGGGCGCGATATGCTTATCACTGAGCTAAAGTAAAGGTAGATCTAGTAATGACACGGTGAGGTCAGGTATATTGGAGGAGGAGGAGGAGGGGATGGAGGAGGAGAAGGAGGAGGTGGAGGTCGAGGGGGAAGATGGAGGAGGAGGGGATGGAGAAGTAAGAAGAAGGAGGAGGAGGGGATGGAAGAGGAGAAGGAGGAGGTGGAGGTCGAGGAGGAAGATGGAGGAGGAGGGGATGGAGAAGTAAGAAGAAGGAGGAGGAGGGGATGGAAGAGGAGAAGGAGGAGGTGGAGGTCGAGGAGGAAGATGGAGGAGGAGGGGATGGAGAAGTAAGAAGAAGGAGGAGGAGGGGATGGAAGAGGAGAAGGAGGAGGAGGAGATAAAGAAGGAAAGAGGAGGAGGAGGACATGGAGGAAAAGAAGAACAAGCTGGAAATTAAAGGAGGAGAAGGAGAGGACGATGAAGAAGGAGGAGGAGGGGAAGGAGGAGGAGATGGAGACGATAAAAGAGGAGGAGGAGAAGAAGAAAACACTGATGAGAAAGGGAAGAAGATGAACACGAGACGAAGAATACAAAGCAAGAGACTAGGGCAAGGATATGACAGGATAAAACAGATGAACAATGATAACAAAATATAAAGATAATTACAAATAAGTTGAATACAAGAGAAAATGCTGAGTCGGGAGAAGAAAACTAACAAATCCATAGTAATTGTAATAAAAAACAAAACGTGGTGATAATTATTGTATTGCTAAAGACTATATGAGGATATTTAAGGGGAGATCTTCACTTGAGGGATTTTTTTCTTGACCCCTTTCATCCTCATGTTTAGCCCCATTGCTTTTGATATTACAAAACGTTCGCCCCATTAGTTTAACGATTTTAAGAACTTTCACCCCATATTAAGACCTTTCGTGCCATTCAGGTGTCGATTTTATCCTGGCGAGCGATAGCGAGCCTGTAATTTAAGAGGAACCGGCCTTTGGCCGGGAAATTTTTCTACCGAAAAATGTACAAATTTATCTTGAAAGGGACTGAAGGGGGTATAATTTTAAGATTGATGGAAGTCTAGGGAACAAAGTAAATACCTCCCCTTAAGACGATACACAAGGAGAAAAACAGATAAAACATAACAATACATAACGCTAAAGATGATACCGATAGCAACCGTAATGATGAGGAAAAAGAAGAAGAAGGCACTAAGACAAACAAACTCCTGTAAAAGATCCAGCCCGCACAAACCCCACCACGATAAAAGAAAATAAAAGAAAAGGACGCACACTGACGCGGTTTTTGCCATCCGTCACAACACGTCAGAAATCTTATGCTGCCGTGTCTAAATCATTAAGGAAAAAAGGTGAACCCACTACACACCAGCCTCTCAGTGGGTGTACAGTCCCAGGCGAAAGTTCGGGCATACCTTCATAATTAATCTTCCCATTTTTCTTATGATATAGGGAGGAAATATTATATACACTTCTAAACCGTTTTCTGTTGTTAGTGTATTTTAAAAGCTTGTTTTTGCCAAGTATATACGAATTAAAGCCGACACATGAACAAAATTGAACATGATTTGTTAGCGCTACTGAACAGTAGCAAGCAAAAGTCGTGTCACATCCCCAATGTCAGGGACTCCAGATTTCGTTCCGTGTGCATGAAGCATGTTATTCCATTGAACAACCAAGTCCGTCAACGAGAATTTGAACTTTAGCTAGGGATAGAAACTTTCATTCAGCGAGCTAGGGAGCTCACTAGAATGCCTTTTCCCTCGACTTTGTTTCGTTAACTATATAGGGCAGCATCACAATTGAAATTTAAAGCATATTCAGTCACTTAACAATGAAAAATGAAAAATAGCTTCATTCTAGTTGCGGTTACTAATGCAAGGTACTCGAGAAATTTGGCCGGTATCAAGTTTCCCGATCATAAACTACCAGACTGCGCATCCTGTGAAAACCCGCCTTCGAGACAAGTGTAAATCTGGCCGCCCCCTTCTCACCTGTCGCGATCTATTTAGTCTCCGGCAGGTGCGGTGTTGTACAAGCGTGGTGCGTGTTGGCGTGGAGCTGTCGTATCAGGCCTGGATAACCTGGCAAACACTCTAATTGCTTGGAATACCGCCCCGCTAAAAATCAGGTGTGTTTGGGTCCCCTCTCCCACCTTCTGTCCCCCCCAACCCCCCTGAGTTTTCACCCTCCTCTCCCCCGCCTCCGCCTCCCTCTATGTCTTGCACCCCTCTCCTTCCCTGACTGACGCCCCTCCTCCCTCTCCCTCCCCCCTCCCTACTCCCCGACTAACACCCGTCCACCCCCTCTTCCACACTCCCTCCTCCCTCCCTCTACGTCTTGCACCCCTTCCTCTCTCTTCCACCCCCTCCGCAGCACACCTATCCCGCTAACATCCCTCCACTTCCCTCTCTCCCTTACAGACACCCCCTCCTCTCTCTCCCTACTCCCCCACCAACACCCCTCTACCTTCTTCTTCCAACCCTCTCCCCCACCCCTCCCCCTACGTCTTCCAACCCACTCTCTCTCCCTCATAGACTCCCCTCCCTCTCCCTACTCCCAATTTGTCTCCCCCAGTATACCCTCCACCTCCAAAACACCCACGCCTCACTAACACCACTCCATCCTCTACAAGCACTCATCCACCTCCCTACTCCCCTACCAACACCCTTCCACCCCCTCTTCCAATCCCTCTAGCCAACACTGACATTCCTCCTCCATCCTACTACCCCAAATATTCCCCTCCCTTCCCCCTTTCTATTTTTTTGTACAAGCAGCCTAGTAATGATCAGCAGGTCTGTTGTTGCTTACCTTCCTCTGTATTCCTTTGTATTCTTCCACCCTCCTTTCCCCACAAACTCCCTTTCTCTACTCCCTCCTCCTCCACACACGCCTCATCCCGTCTCTCCTTCCCCACTAGTACCCCTCCACTCTCCTCTTCCACCTAACACATCCCCCTCCTCCACACTTCCACCCACAAACTCTCCTCCACCCCCTACTGCTCCCACACACCCTTCCACCCAACCCCCCTCCCCCTTCCACCAACAAATCCCCCCTCCACCACACTCCAACCCACAAACTCTCCTCCAACCCCTCCTGCCTCCACACACCCCTCCACCCAATATCTCCCCATCCTCCACACTCCCACTCACAAACTCTCCTTTACCCCCTCCTGCCCCCATACACCCTTCCACCCAACATCTCCCCCTCCATACTCCCACCCACAAACTCTCCCCTACACCCTCCTGCTCCACACACCATTCCACCCAATCCCCTCTCCCCCTTCCACACAGCCCCCATCCCCCTTCCACAAAACATGCCCTCCCCCTTCCACAAAACACCTACCCCCTCCTCCACACTCCCACCCCCTTCTCCACTCTGTTCTTTTCGTTTTCTGTTAACCTCAGCACCCTCGTTTTCTTTGTCTCTTTTTTGGGAGATTGTGGGTTTTTTTCCCGTTTTCCATGTGTTTTATCACTGCTTATTTGTAATCATTATTATGTTTAGCATATTAATTTGTTAACTTTTCATTGTAATGCTCATTTGGCAGGCTGCTTTTTATTTATAAACACACACACACACACACACACACACACACACACATATATATATATATATATTTAGTTTTTCTTTTTCTGATCACCGCCTGCTTCATCTCTTCATTAACCGTTTCAAGATATAGTCTGGCTATAATTAGACGATTTGTTTGTAGATTAGATTTGTATAATTATGAAAGTCAAAGGGTTAATTTAAATAGTCTATCTATACCCTTTTAATTCCCAAAGTTCCTTACTAAGCTGTAGAAATTCGTCTACCGATAGCCACAATGTCAAAATGCGTCAGAGAAAATTACTTACATGCAGCTGGTTGATTCTAGAGCCACACGGCCATGATTGTGTGTGGGTTTTTTTTTTTATTTTTTTATTTTTTTTTTATTTTTTTTTATTTATTTTTTTTATTTATTTTTTTTTGGGGGGGGAGGTTCACATAATGTCCTAGTACTACATTATAATCTTATGGGGATTTTAAATTTTCAAACGTTTCCTTACATACAAATGTTCTTGATTTTTTGTATTTGTTTGCTTTGCCTACTTTTTGAGTTGCTTTTATTTCTTAAATCTTATCGAGAAAAGATTTTTTTTTTTTTTTTTTAAAGTTCTTGGTAACAGTATAATATTTTGTATTTTTGGAAGGAGCATTACTTTGAAAGGGGTAAAGCTTTCTTAATAATCACTCATTCTCACACTCTTTCTAAGCATTATATAATATAATATATATAGTAATGTACACCCTATGTGGTGGATTGTGTTCTTTTATTTAATAATTTTCATTTTAGTAAGCGTTGTTTCCACATAGCGATTTTGATAATTTAATTTGACTTTCTATTGTCCTTGTCCCAATTTTGGTTTGTTTAGTTTGCAAGTTTTACATTTTAAATTATAGTCCGTTCATTCTAGGTTGGGCAGATATCGTAACCTCTAACCTCTGTAACTCAAAAAGGGCTAGAACAAATGAGCTGTCAATGACCACACCTATTCCCTAGCCAAGTCTTCCTATTTGGTAGAAATATTAGCTCGACTAGGCCTATTACTCTAGTCCTTTTTTGAGTTATAAGAGGAAATTAGAGGTTACGATTTCTGGCCAACCTAGAATGAACGGACTATACTTATGAATAACCAGATCAAAGAAAACAATGCTCTAATTATTTCATATATTTTTGTTTGTATTTGTATTTACCCTTTCCATGAATTACGACAGCTTCATTTCGTTATTTATTTCGTTATTTATTTCGTTATTTATTTTATACTAGTTTGTTTATATTTCTGGGTTCGATTTCATATTCCTTAGTTTTAATTAATGCCCTCTGGAATCGTCCATGCTTCTCCTAACCAAATAGTTTTCTTCAATATTCTGGTCAATCAATATTTGTTAAAGAAACATAGTATATTACACATATTGGATATACTCGGACCAAAGATTTATATTTTCGATAATCTGGTCCATCGATAAAAAAAAAAAAAAAAAAAAAAAAAAAATTAAGCGGAATACAATGGGACCGATACGTACTGCTTTAAGGGGAGGTTTTTAGTTTGGTCCCTAGATATCCATCAAGCTTAAGATTACACTTCCATGACCCCCTTTCAAGATAAATGTGTACATTTTTCGGTAGAAAAATGTCCCGGCTGAAAGCCGGATCATCTTAAATTACAGGCTCGCTATCACTCGCCAGGATAAAATCGACACCTAAATGGCACGAAAGGTCTTATAATTGACAGAAATGGGGCGAAAGTTCCTAAAATCGCCAAACTAATGGGGCGAACGTCTTATAATATCAAAAGCAATGGGGCTAACCATGAGGGAGAAAGGGGTCAAGAAAAAAATCTCTCAAGTGGATATCTCCCCTTAATGGATATAGTGGCTACCCTCAGATCTCTCTTAAGCGGTATAAAATCGTCTAATGATAGCCAGAATAAACTGTCAAATGCTGGAAGTTAATTGAGATAGTTTTTACCCTAATAATTCCCACAGATCTCTCCTAAGCTGTAAGCAATCGTCTATGGATAGCCAGAATAAAGTGTCCAAAATGCGTCATATTCTTCAAAGGGTTAAAGAGTGCACCCCTGAGTGAAGCCTCATGGGGTTTGGAATCATGGTAATGCAAGGCTGCCAGGAACCCAAGAGAAATATAGGGGTCTGGTATGGGGCTGCTGGCTGGTGAGATATGGGGTCTGATATGGGGCTGCTGGCTGGTGAGATATGGGGTCTGTTATGGGGCTGCTGGCTGGTGAGATATGGGGCTGCTGGCTGGTGAAATATAGGGGTCTGTTATGGGGCTGCTGGCTGGTGAGATATGGGGTCTGTTATGGGGCTGCTGGCTGGTGAGATATGGGGTCTGTTATGGGGCTGCTGGCTGGTGAGATATGGGGTCTGTTATGGGGCTGCTGGCTGGTGAGATATGGGGTCTGTTATGGGGCTGCTGGCTGGTGAGATATGGGGTCTGATATGGGGGCTCCCGGCTGGTGAGATACAGTATATGGGGTCTGATATGGGGCTGTCACCTCCCTCCATGATGAAACACCCAGGGTAATGGGGGGAGGGGGCTTCTCTGCATGTTACTATTACCCCAATCACTCGCTCTATTTAACCTAACCCCCTTCTGACCATCTCAACCACCCACTTTATTTTACCTAACCCCCTTCTGACCATCTCAACCACCCACTCTATTTAACCTAACCCCCTTCTGACCATCTCAACCACCCGCTCTATTTTACCTAACCCCCTTCTGACCATATATGCACTGTAAAAAGGAACACTTCTGGATTTTAGTTTGCTCCGTAGACCTCCATCAAGCTTAGAAAAAGTACCATCAAGACCCCCCAGTTGACACAAATTTGTACATTTTTCGGCAGAAAGTATCATGGCCGAAGGCTGGTTGCTCCTCATTTACAAGCTCGCTTGCTCTTGCCAGGAACAAAATATTGACATCTAAATGCCACGAGAGGTCTTAATATTGTCAAAGAAATGGGGCGAAAGGTCTTAAAATCACCAAACTAATGGGGCGAACGTCTTAATATCTCATAACTAATGGGGCTAAAATTTGAGGTAGCAGGGGGTAAAAAATATCTCCCCTAAACCTAGAACAATAATTATTCTGTAAATATGAAACGTGACTTATTGTTCAATATAGTTAGGGGATTATGTTTTCTTTTTTGCTCCATCTTGCTGTATTAATGTTGTTTGAAATAAGTTAGTCAGACCATTAATTTTCATTTATACTGTGCAGGGAGATTTCCACTTGAGGGATTTTTTTCCTGACCCCTTTCTCCCTCATGGTTAGCCCCATTGCTTTTGATATTATAAGACGTTCGCCCCATTAGTTTGGCGATTTTAAGAACTTTCGCCCCATTTCTGTCAATTTTAAGACTTTTCGTGCCATTTAGGTGTCAATTTTTTCCTGGCGAGCGATAGCGAGCCTGTAATTTAAGAGGAACCGGCCTTCGGCCGGGAAATTTTTCTACCGAAAATGTACACATTTATCTTGAAAAGGGGTCTAGGGGCTGTAATGTTAAGCTTGATGGAAGTCTAGGGAACACACTAAAAACCTCCCCTTAACCGTACTGCTTACCTTAAGGGGAGGTGTTTAGTTGATTCCCTAGACTTCCATCAAACTTAAAATTACTCCCCCTAGACCCCCTTTTAAGATAAATTTTTACATTTTTCGGTAGAAAAATGTCCCGGCCGAAGGCCGATTCCCCTTAAATTACAGGTTCGCTATCGCTCGTCAGGATAAAATCGACACCTGAATTGCACGAAAGGTCTTAATATGGGGTGAAAGTTCTTAAAATCGCTAAACTAATGGGGCAAACGTTTTATAATATCAAAAGCAATGGGGCTAAACATGAGGGAGAAAGGGGTCAAGAAAAAAATCCCTCAAGTGGAGATCTCCCCTTAAGGTGAAGCAGGTTAGTGGATGCACTATATAGCCGCACAATACTAGAGAAAACAATTTGCTAATAAGATACATAGAGGGCCTCTGAGTCGGATGGACTCTTAAGTTGAGTGGTCAATCCTGTAAGTCCGAGATCTCCACTTGAGGGATTTTTTTTCTTGACCCCTTTCTCCCTCATGTTTAGCCCCATTGCTTTTGATATTATAAAATGTTTGCCCCATTAGTTTAGCGATTTTAAGAACTTTCACCCCATATTAAGACCTTTCGTGCCATTTTGGTGTCGATTTTATCCTGGCGAGCGATAGCGAGCCTGTAATTTAAGAGGAACCGGCCTTCGGCCGGGAAATTTTTCTACCGAAAAAATTACAAATTTATCTTGAAAGGGACTCAAGGGGGTGTAATTTTAAGGTTGATGGAGGTCTAGGAAACAAACTAAATACCTTCCCTTAACCCCTTCTATACCAGTGACGTCTTTTGTATATGATTACAGGTACATTTAGACGATTGTATGCAGCTTAGGAAGATTAAAATAATATGGTACTTAAAAGGATTCAATGAGATAGTCTGTAGATTTTATATGGCTAGAGGTCCTTCCTAAGCTGAATAAAATCGTATATTAGTAGCCAAAATATAGTGAAAAGGACGTCGCCGGTACAGAAGGGGTTCATTTAACTGGCAATGGTTGACCTTACCCGGGATAGGTCCGCTTGGAGACGTTCTGTGCATGACCATCTTCATAAAGGTGAGAATAGCGTCTGGCAATAGATAAATAGATAGATAGAATTAAGGGGAGGTTTTTAGTTGATTCCCTAGACTTCCATCAAGCTTAAAATTACACCCTCTAGACCCTCTTTCAAGATTAATTTGTACATTTTTCGGTAGAAAAATGTCCCGGCCGAAGGCCGGTTCCTCTTAAATTACAGGCTCGCTATCGCTCGCCTTGAAAAAATTGACCCCTAAATGACACGAAAGATCTTAAAATTGACAGAAATTGGGCGAAAGTTCCTAAAATCGCCAAACTAATGGGGCGAACGTCTTAAAATCTGAAAAACAATGGGGCTAAACCTGAATGCGAAAGGAGTTCAGTAAAAAATCCCTCAAGTGGAAATCTCCCCTTAACCGATTATGGTGGCTCAATAAAACCGTACCAAAATGTGTTTGACAACTGTACGGTCGTGGGCAGGAGTATTTGAACACCTGGCGATAATATAATCAAGGCGGTGAATGTATAATTATACTCCTTTTTTGTTTTTTTTTCATCTGACGATAAATTGAATCCCTTAGCAGCTAATTTATCGATACTGAATGGAAACATTTGAAACTGCTATGTCTCCGCATCATATGACGACCGAGTTTATATAATTAGCACTGCAAAACCTTCAAAACAACGGATACATCTTGATAGGAACTTTGCAAATTACCGTCAGATGAAAATAAACAGACTAGGCTATATAATGAATTAATATTATTTGATATTTGTGGATCAAAAAGCTTATCGACATAGTTAACCACTGAATTATAGTTATACGGGTAACATTAATCAATTTTAGATTCTTAACAGCAATCACCCACACATTAAATTATTGAGAGCATGTGATCCTCCCTGGATTCGAACTCTGGGCACCACATACAGGTAGTTAAACACTCTAACCGTTGAAAAAAAAAAAAAAAAAAAAAAAAAAATCGTCCAAAAAGTCATACATACGTCATGTTCGACAGAAGTGGGTTGCCTATAGTAAAGTCACAAGTACGGTAGTTTACTCGGGGGTTTCGAAGCCCAGCCCCGGAAATTGCTGCCTTTTTGTGCATTCCCTGCCACCTGATGTATAACGGCAGTCAAAAGTTCCCCGACAGTAAAGATCATGGTGTAAAGAGAGAGCCGTCAGCCCCTCTTACACCAGAGCCCCATATTGGTACCGTAATGGATGGGCTCAAAGGCAGCCTCACCCCCCCACCCCCGTTTGCGTATGAGGGAGACAAAAGTGAAAGGTGCCAGTAACAAGTCTCCACCCCCACCCCCCCACTCCCCGTAATTGTTTGTCCGGTTCGTTTGAACGATGGCTAGGTATGGACCTTTTTTGTTTCTCTCCTGTGTGAGTGAGGGAAACAAAAGGCAAAACTGCCTTTGACGAGTGCCTCTCCATAAGTTGAAAGTGTGACAGGACCAAAATCAAGGAAGGTTCGTTTGATTGATGGCTAGATATGGTCAGACACTCCAAAAATATCTTGGTCAAGCAATATATCATCCAACACCAGACATAGCTAAATGTGGGTTATGGTTTTGGACATGTTTGCATGTAAATATAAACTAATGACACCAATGTGGCGGAGTTTGGCCGGTCTCTGTTACTGTATGGTCTCCAGCCCGTAACCCTTTGGGACAACCTGGACAACCTCGAGGACGGCCCGATTATCTTGATGATGAAACAAAAAAAGTAAAGCAAAAATTCACCCCAAGATATGATTTGGTAAGTTCTAAATTACATAGACAAACTAATAATAACATCCATGAGTTATATAAAATAGGCGATTTATGTTTTACCTTATTTTCAGGGCTACACAATTCTTGATATGGGTTGAGAGACATTCTATAAAATTCAATATTGATATTGAGGAGATTTGGAGGACACTAACTTGTTCTCCCGACCTCCTGTCTCTCTCGTTTATTTATATATATATATATATATATATATATATATATATATATATATATATATATATATGACAGATTGGGTGGAGGAGAAAACACAGGGAGGAGCTATAAATCTTTATTCTCTAACGTTTCGGGTTATGTTATGTACCCATCTTCAGAGAGACTGACAGATGTTTAGAAAACTCACAGAATATAATATTATACAAAGTCAGGAAATTCATTGTTGGCATCCTAGAATAGTGCTGCCATTGTTATGGCGATATTTTAAATCTTATAAGTAGAACAATTATCCGATTAGCCAACCCTCTGGGACGGGGATTTTCTTTACCTCTTTCTCTAATTACCTGTTTATCCCTTTCGGTACCACCAACGTACTTGTATTTATTTGTTCACTATTGGGAACAGGAAAGGTTTGAAGAAATAAATATAATGATATACATATATATATATATACATACATATATACAGTATATACACATATATGTACATACACACATACGTATACATATACACATAAACATACACACACATACATACAATACATACACATACAAACATATAGATATATATACACATACCTACATATACATACATACATATACACACATATACAGTATATATACATACATACACAAATACCTATACATACATGTATAGGTATGTATAGTACATGCATATGTATGTATGTATCCGATTAAGACCAAGTTTATATAACTAGCACCATATTAAGACCAAGTTTATATAACTAGCACCATATTTCACTACAAAATCTTCAAAGTAACTGAGAAATCTTGATAGAACTTTTCAGTTTACCGCCAGTTGAAAAGAAACAGAGTATAGTGAATTCCAGTCGTCTAGTCTTAGTGTTTCAAGGAGTTTATCAAAATAGTTCAGTGAATCGTCAATGTGTATTCAAAAATGGTCCAGTGTTGTCTTACCACCACTTGTAAAATAGTGAGAATAGTTTGCAAATGTGGTTTGAAAACAACCATTTACAATATCATAATTATAATGTCATGCCTCTACGTATAAAGTGTATATCACATCAAACAGGTTTTAAGGGAGTCCACCTCGCTTTTTTTTTTCTCTGTTGCTCCCTCTCTCTTTGGCTTGTATAATTATATTCGGCCCCATTCAGCCTACTGTTTTAAGACGTTTACCCCCATCCAGGTGTCAATATTTTCCTGGCGAGCGGTAGCGAGCCAGCATATATATATGTTTGCTTTGACAGCAAGTTAAATTTGTACATTTTTCGATAGAAAAATTTCTCCGGCAAAGCCGGATTACTCCATACAATGCTGGATCGCTTACGCTCGCCAGGAAGAAATCGACACCTGGATGGGGATAAACGACTTAAAATAGTTAGCTGAATGGGGCCGAATGGATACATGCCAGGGAAAGAGAGAAAAGGAGAGAAAGATAAAAAAATACCGGTGACCCCCTTTAACCCTAGTTGGCCCGACCTCTTGTGGTTATATATTGCATTGTATAATTTTGATTGAGGATTTCGCTAGTTTTTGCCATTTTCGTGCAATGTATCTTAGTTTGTCCCCTCAGACCAGCAAAAACGCCGCCCAGGCTCCCTTCAAACTAAAATAACGCCCACCCAGACCTCCTTCAATCTAAATTGATACATTTTACGAAGGGAAAATTTCACGGCCAAAGACCAATTTCTTTTAAGTTACAGGCTCTCTATCGCTCGTCCAGATATACTGTATATCGACATCTAAATGAGGCAAAGCGCCAAACTTATCGACAAACACAGAGAGAGACAGAGACAGAGAGAGAGAGAGAGAGAGAGAGAGAGAGAGAGAGAGAGAGAGAGAGAGAGAGAGAGAGAGAGTAGATGGATAGATAGATATATAGATAGAGAGAGGGAGAGAGTAGATGGATAGATAGATAGATAGAGAGAAACAGAGAGAGAGAGAGAGAGAGAGAGAGTAGATGGATAGATAGATAGATAGAGATAGAGAGAGGGAGGGAGAGAGAGAGAGAGAGATAGAGAGGAAGAGACAGAGTAATTAGTGGGAGGGCACGGTGGAAGAGGTGAAGGGAAGGATGCGGTCAGGACGAATGGTAAACACAATTCACACCAGTTGTTCTGCAAAGCAATATTTTTCAACAATTCTGGCCTGATCCCTTCAATTTAATGCCAGTAGTATGAATTCAATCACCTTAAGGGAGCCCACCTCGCTTTTTTTCTCTTTCCCTCCATCTCTCTTTGGCTTGTATCCATTCGGCCCCATTCAACCTACTGTTTTAAGACGTTTACCCCCATCCAGGTGTCAATATTTTCCTGGCGAGCGGTAGCGAGCCAGCATATTTATGTTTTTGTTTTGACAGCAAGCTAAATTTGTACATTTTTCGATTAAAAAATGTCTCCGGCGAAGCCGGATTTCTCCATACAATGCTGGCTCGCTATCGCTCGCCAGAAATAAATCGACACCATGATGGGGATAAAAGTCTTAAAACAGTTGGCTGAATGGGGCCGAATGGATACCAGCCAGGGAAAGAGAGAAAAGGAGAGAAAGATACAAAAAGAAGCCGGTGACCCCCCTTAAGCTCTCACATCTCAGTCATGTTGCAACTACGAATGCAAAAGAGCCCCCGAAATATAGTCAGAATATATATGGCGATCAAATTATGCCGGGAAAAAAAAAATATATAAAAAAAAAAAAAAAAAAAAAAAAAAAAAATAATAATAATAATAATAATAATAATAATAATAATAATAATGTCCATGTAATTGAACCAGGAGGGACCTTTGTAGTGAGTGAGAGCATAGGGTGACAGACAGGCAGGGAAGAGAGGGTTAATATATGACGAAATATATAATATATCACAAGTATATATAATAACTAGAAAACTACAACCCATGACTAAAGTCGGTAGTATCACACGAGCACTTTTTCACTCAACATTTATCCTTAACACTGGTCTGGCAGCTTATGAGGTCAACCTTGATACTATTTCGGTCACCTAAGATCCTCTACCATCAGTCTAGTTTCCGATACCAGTGTCAAAGAGTCCAGAAATGTTGCCAGAAAAAATGTTGATCATCGAATGTTGACTATAATAGCTCTCGTGTGATACCGGCTTAAGGGGAGGTTTTTAGTTCGTTCCCTAGAATTCCATCAATCTTAAAATTACACCCCCTAGACCCCCTTTCAAGATAAATTTGTAAATTTTTCGGTAGAAAAATGTCCCGGCTGAAAGCCGGTTCCTCTTAAATTACAGGCTCGCTTTGCCCCATTAGTTTAGCGACTTTAAAAACTTTCACCCCATATTAAGACCTTTCGTGCAATTCAGGTGTCTATTATATCCTGGCGAGCGATAGCGAGCCTGTAATTTAAGAAGAACCGGCCTTCGGCCGGGAAATTTTTCTACCGAAAAATGTACAAATTTATCTTGAAAGGGACTCAAGGGGGTATAATTTTAAGCTTGATGGAGGTCTAGGGAACAAAGTAAATACCTCCCCTTAATGTTGCTAAGAGGGTCTTCTTGAGATGAATATATTCGTACAAAAGTTGCCAGAATATGATGAAAAGGACGTCCCTGGTACTGAATGGGTTAAGCAACAAAATATTACGTATGGTCTTTCTATGGGTGATGTCTACTGTATAATTATGTCATATACAGATGCCTAAGATCAAATCAGTATCTTAAGAAAGAGAACATTTTGTAGGAAAACACAGAGAGACATAGAAAACAGTTAAAAACAAAAATATATATAAAAATATAACAAATACAGGTAAAATATGAAGACACATAAGAAGGGGAAGAGGAAGAAGAAGAAGTGGAGGAGGAAAAAGAAGTGGAGGAGGAAGAAGAAGTGGAGGAGGAAGAAGAAGTGGAGGAGGAAGAAGAAGTGGAGGAGGAAGAAGAAGTGGAGGAGGAAGAAGAAGGGGATGAGGAAGAGGAAGTGAAGGAGGAAGAAGAAGAAGTGGAGGAGGAAGAAGAAGGGGAGGAGGAAGAAGAAGAAGTGGAGGAGGAAGAAGAACGGGAGGAGGAAGAAGAAGAAGTTGAGGAGGAAGATGAAGGGGAGGAGGAAGAAGAAGGGGAGGAGGAAGAAGAAGTGGATGAGGAAGAAGAAGAAGTGGAGGAGGAAGAAGAAGAAATGGAGGAGGAAGAAGCAGAAGTGGAGGAGGAAGAAGCCGAAGAGGAAGAAGAAGAAGAAGTGGAGGAGGAAGAAGAAACAACAGTCAACTCTTCACACATGATTAAGGTGTTTTCAAGGAGGACCCCCAAACTTTTTTTTTTTTTTTTTGTGTGTGCTGCCTTTCAAAAATGTATGCACTGAAAAGAGTACGAGGAGTATTAGCAAATAGGTTTTCAAATTTGCAATACCTGAAAATCCGCAGCGCATGTCAAATTCGGTAATGACTAATACTTTAGAATACTTCGAGTGGTCTTTCCCATTTTCCTTTATATTGAGAGAGGAAAAAGACAACAAAATCATCGAAAAGGAGCGTCTATTTGAGTCCCCCGTTCATGAAAAAAGGCAACACTCTGTTCTGAACTGTTAAGAGGAGATGGGCCGTTTTTCTGGTCCCATTTCTTTGTTATGCCTCTCTCCATTAGGTTTGAGGATTTAAGACTTTTGCCCCATTAATTTGTTGATTTTAAGAATGTTCACTCGATTTGTTTGTAACTATTAAGACCTTTCGTGCCCTTTAGGTGTCGATTCTTTTTAAGGGCGAGCGATAGCGAGCCTGTAATTGTAGAGCCACGAAATTTTCAAACCGAAAAATGTACAAAATAATCTCGAAGGGGAATCTAATGGATGGTTGCCTAAGTTTGATGGAGGTCTAGATAGGAAAATAGAAAATATATGAATACATAAATAAATAGACCCCCCAAAATAGCCACTGTCCCCTTAAATGTTGTATTAACAATATTGTGGAACATTGCTCTGGGAGAACATCTAAAAGGATTTAATTTTTAACTATGGCATACATTAGGGACAGAATATGACTGTCTCTCTAAATTACGTCCACTACCATAATGATGCCCACTAAAACCTCTCTTTAAGGGGAGGTATTTATTTTGTTCCCTAGACCTCCATCAAGCTTAAAATTACACTCCCTTGAGTCCCTTTCAAGATAAATTTGTACATTTTTCGGTAGAAAAATTTCCCGGCCGAAGGCCGATTCCTCTTAAATTACAGGCTCGCTATCGCTCGCCAGAATAAAATAGACACCTGAATTGCACGAAAGTTCTTAAAATCGCTAAACTAATGGGGCAAACGCTTTATAATATCAAAAGCAATGGGGCTAAACATGAGGGAGAAAGGGGTCAAGAAAAAAATCCCTCAAGTGGCGATCTCCCCTTAAGCTTCCAAAACCACTCTGTTACCTCACCAAATTGTTTCTTCCACGTAGTGTTCCAGTCTTTCTAAGCTAAAACTATTACAATATTAAATTTGCCCATTTAAATATCTCTTTTTAATCTTCCCAAACCACTCTGTTACCTCACCAGATCACCTCTTCTATGTAGTGTTCTAATCTTGTTAGCTAACACCACTATATACTATCTTTAGCTTACTAAAACCAATATTTGAGGTCCTTTGTGATGCAATGAACTAAACGCCACCTCAACCATGACATTTTGTCTACAGAAAAATGTACAAATTTAACTCGAAGGTGGGTTTGGGTGGTATTTATTATAGCTTGATGAAGGAATAGATAGAATATACCTTCATCAAGCTTCAAAAATACCCCCAAGACCGCCACTGTTTAATTAATTTGTACATTTTTCGGTAATAAATGTGTCATGGTCGAGGTGGCGATTAGGACATTGCATTATTAAGGTCCTCATTATTTTGATCTTCCACAATCACTCTGTTACCTCACCAAAACTCCTGTTATATGTATTGAGACAACTGGCCTACACAATAGACCCACTGTCACACGAGCGAGTTTTCCGTCAATTTTCCATGAGCAAGTTTATTCTCGCTATATTTCGGGATTTGTTTGCACTGGTATCGGTAACTAAACTGGAAGTAGAGTATGTTAGGCGGTTGAATTCTGGTAAAGTGTAATTTTTGAACCTGCCAGACCATAGTTGCCCGTAAAAATTGCTCGAAAAACGGCTCGTGTGACTTCGGCTTAAGTCCTCTGCTATCCTCTATCCATTGTTCTACCCAACAAAGACCACTATTCAACTCAGCAAACCACTTAGTTCAACTCCTTACTGCCTTATCAAACGAAGACACTATTGTATTAGGTTACTCTACTTTCTACCCACTCTACCCACCACTGCCTACTTCCCTACCAACCCAAAGCACTATTCTATCCACTTACTCTACTTTCTACCCACTCTACCCACCACTGCCTACTTCCCTACCCACCCAAAGCACTATTCTATCCACTTACTCTACTTTCTACCCACTTCTATCCATCCTGCCTACCTGACCTACCCACCGAAGACACTATTCTAATCACTTACTCTACTTTCTACCCACCACTGCCTACTTCCCTACCCACCAAAACACTATTCTATCCCCTTACTCTACTTTCTACCCACTCTACCCACCACTGCCTACTTCCCTACCCACTCTACCCACCACTGCCTACTTCCATACCCACCCAAAGCACTATTCTATCCACTTACTCTACTTTCTACCCACTTCTATCCATCCTGCCTACCTGACCTACCCACCGAAGACACTATTCTAATCACTTATTCTACTTTCTACCCACTTATTCTACCCACTCTACCTATCGCCCTACCCACCGAAGCCACATCCATTACACGGCCGTCAACTAATGCCCAACAAAATAGCCACGGCGGTCATCCCGTGTGTGCCAGGTTGCGGTCACAGGCTTCTATAGGGAACAACACCAATTTTCTTACAGTATTTGCCGTGACGTAATGTACAATATAGCTCGGCTGTATGTGTTGTCAAAAACGATCTGCTCTTTCTTATTCTGCATATCATTTATGCATGAATACAACTATTAACCAATACAGCACCAGTGACGTATTTTTGTTTTTATTTCAGCTGTATTTAGAAGATTTGATGAAGCTTATGAAGGATATATGGTAGCTAAAAGGATTAAGGGGAGATTTCCACTTGAGGGATTTTTTTCTGGACTCCTTTCTATCTCATGTTTAATCCCATTGCTTTTGATATTCTAAGATGTTCGCCAGATTAGTTTGGTGATTTAAGGAACCTTTGCTCGATTTCTGTCAATTTTAAGACCTTTCGTGCCATTTAGGTGTCGATTTTATCCTGGCGAGCGATAGCGAGCCTGTAATTTAAGAGGAATCGGCCTTCGGCCGAGACATTTTTCTACCGAAAAATGTACAAATTTATCTTGAAAGGGACTCACGGGGGTGTAATTTTAAGCTTGATGGAGGTCTAGGGAACCAACTAAAAACCTCCCCTTAATAGTGCCATTTCTTGTTTACTGTACAGCCAATGCCACTCAAAGCCCTACCAATGTAAGCATATACACAGGTTCTCCATTTGTTTACGGTTTTGCATTGAACAATTACCTATCATAAATTATGCTAAATATTCAAAATAAACGTAACTTACAATGCCAAGTGAATTGTATGGAAGGATAGACCACACACACCTTGAACTAATGCCAGCAACCGTACACACCTTGAACTAACGCCAGCAACCGTACACACCTTGAACTAACGCCAGCAACCGTACACACCTTGAACTAACGCCAGCAACCGTACACACCTTGAACTAACGCCAGCAACCGTACACACCTTGAACTAACGCCAGCAACCGTACACACCTTGAACTAACGCCAGCAACCGTACACACCTTGAACTAACGCCAGCAACCGTACACACCTTGAACTAACGCCAGCAACCGTACACACCATGAACTAACACCAGCAACCGTACACACCTTGAACTAACGCCAGCAACCATACACACCTTGAACTAACGCCAGCAACCGTACACACCTTGAACTAACGCCAGCAACCATACACACCTTGAACTAACGCCAGCAACCGTACACACCTTGAACTATCGCCAGCAACCGTACACACCTTGAACTAACGCCAGCAACCGTACACACCTTGAACTAACGCCAGCAACCGTACACACCTTGAACTAACGCCAGCAACCATACACACCTTGAACTAACGCCAGCAACCGTACACACCTTGAACTATCGCCAGCAACCGTACACACCTTGAACTAACGCCAGCAACCGTACACACCTTGAACTATCGCCAGCAACCGTACACACCTTGAACTAACGCCAGCAACCGTACACACCTTGAACTAACGCCAGCAACCATAAACACCTTGAACTAACGCCAGCAACCGTACACACCTTGAACTAACGCCAGCAACCATACACACCTTGAACTAACGCCAGCAACCGTACACACCTTGAACTAACGCCAGCAACCGTACACACCTTGAACTAACGCCAGCAACCATACACACCTTGAACTAACGCCAGCAACCGTACACACCTTGAACTAACGCCAGCAGCCGTACAGAATCAAAAACCAACTAAGACCAACCTAAGTAAGCAAAATGGCGTTCGCAAAGACCCAACAAAGACCCAACAACTGAAGACTCCGGTTGCGGTACGAGGGTGGCCTTAAGAGGGGATGGTGGCTTTATTGGACCCACTTCTCCCTCATGTTCAACCCCATTAGTTTTGAGATTTTAAAGACCTTTCACATAATTTTTTTGTAAATAATTGGACCTCTCGTGCCATTTAGGTGTCAATTTTTCCTGGCGAGCGATGCGAGCCTCTAATTTTAGTAGGAACCGGCCTTTGGCCAGGATATGTTTTCTACCGAAAAATGTACAAATTTATCTTAGGGGGTGTTATTATACTTGATGGAGGTCTAGGGTGGAAATAAAAAAAATATATTATTAATTGATTTTGTAGTTTCCCCCTAGACCGATAAATAAATAAATAAATAAATATATAGACCCCCAAAACAGCCATCCCCCCTTGAGTGGTCCCTCCTCCCCCCCTCCCCCCTCCCCCCTCCTCTCCTCCTCCGCCATCACCACTCTCTCACTCAAGGGCCACTCCAATCAACTCGTTTTGGCCCGCCGCGAACAGAAACAAAAATAGTGGAGTGGCTTGGAGGGTATGTGTGTGTGTGTGTGTGGGTGGGCTTTGGAGGGGGTGGAGAAGGTGGGTGTGGAGTTTGTGTGTGTGGGGGGGGGGGGGGGGGGCTATGGAGGGGGTGGAGAAGGTGGGTGTGGAGTGTGTGTGTGTGTGTGTGTGAGTGCGTGTTGGAAAAATGTATAAAGTGTGGGTAAGATTGGGAAGTAGGAGGTAATGTGTATTTTAGTGCTGTGTGTGTGCTGTGTATGTGTGTCAGGAAAAGGAGTGGGTGGGATTTAGAAGTAGGTGATGTGTGGTGTGGGTGTGTGAATTGGAGGATCGCATAAGGAGTAGGTGTGATTGAAAAGTAGTCAAGTAATGAAGGAGTATTGCTGCTGGGAGTAAAGAATAAAGAGATAAAACCGCAATATCGTTGATCACCATCAGCAAGCAACACAGACACACACACACACACACACACACACACACACACACACACACAGTTTCAACCCCACCATATAGAGATCCCACCTAGTACTACCTCTCTTCCTTCCTACACCAATTCTCACAAACAGACATCATTACCCATCACATTGCTCCATTCTTCCTACTACTGTTTGTTTATCCCACTACCCTAATTACCCAGTCTAATTCATGGTCACGTATCTCTGGAAAGCTGCTATTTAACCTTCCCCATGCTGAGAGGCCGTGAAGGAGACAGCAACGTAAAGACGAGAGTTAGGGGAAGAGACGTGCTATGGTTGTGAGAGATAAAGATAGGGGGAGTGGGTTAACCCACAGGACCCCAGCTGATTTATAATAAATGTACACTGTGGGACCGGGCAAAAATTGATTTTTGTTTTGCCTGAAAACACCTTACCTGTATATGGATTAGAAATTAAGGAAAACTAACATAAAACCACTCACCTCGGTCATTTGGGGGGTCTTGTGGGGGGGTGGGGGTGGGTAGGGGAGGCCTCCATCATCACTGGGTGCCGGCCGTCTCTGCAAACCTCCTGCGCCTGCAGCCAACAGCTGGGTGAGGCAGTATGGCTGATGAATGATGCCTCCAGTTTTCGAGTGACGCTTATTTACACCACCCGAGCATCATGTGTGCCTTCATAGTTCATCAAATAGCAATATGTATCACATAATGTCATTGTAAGTGAAGCTACAGTGTGATAAGTGCATATAGTAAAGTTTTATAAATGCCGATGAGTGGCAAGGCCCGCGCGCATCCTGGTTACCATGGCGACGGGTGGCCATCCTTGCCCAGCGCGTCCTGGTTACCATGGCGATAGGCGACCATCTTTGCGTGGGACCACAACAGAATGCACCACGAATACACAGCCAGCTGGCTGACACCCCTCTCCCTTTCACTTTCACTACCATTATCTGCCTCCTTCACGCACTCTGTTTATTGATAAGGGAGGTAAATGAGTGGAAGCTACCTGTACTACTGTTTGCTGATGATACAGTTCTGATGAGCGATAATGAATGGGAGTTGCAGGGTCTGGTAAATGTGTTTGGAACAGTGTGCGAAAAACGGAATCTGAAGGTAATTGCGGGGAAGAGCAAGGTTATGATCTTCGAAAGGGGTGAAGCCACAGAGTGGGAGGTGAAGTTGAATGGTCAGGGTATGGAGATTGTCAGCTCATTTAAGTATCTGGGCAGTGTGTTGAGTAAAGATGGGACTATGGTTGAAGAAGTGCGTGAGAGGGTGCAACAGGGGAAGAGGGTTGTAGGAACGCTGAAGGCAGTAACAAGAAATAGGGTGGTCAGTATGGAAGTGAAAAAGTCCTTGCATGACAGTGTGGTAATCCTGACACTGACTTACGGAAGCGAAGCATGGACGTGGAGAAGAGACTCAGACCAAGAGTGAGAGGGGTGGAAATTAGTTACTTGAGAAGTGCGTGCGGAGTTACATGGAGGGATAGACAGACGAATGAGGAAGTAAGAAGGAGGTGTGGTGTGGAGGTAGATGTGCTGGAAAGTGTGAGAAGGAACACCTTGAGATGGTTCGGCCATATGGAACGTATGGGAAGCGAGAGAATTACGAGAGCGAGGTGGAAGGACAGAGAGGGAGAGGTAAACCGAGAGAGAGGTGGAAGGACTGAGTGAGGAAGTATATGGATGAAGGCGGTGCTGGTTGGGAGGAGGGGCGTCGACTGACTGGGGACAGAGGTGCATGGGGCGGTTCGTTCGTGGCCACACCTTCGGGGATCACGGCGTCAGGCAATAGATAGATAGATAGATTGCTTGCCCAGAAAACAATGATAACTGAATGGGGTGAATTGGCTTATAATCGGAAACTAATCAGGTGAAACGTCTTAAAATATCCAAACTAATCGGGTTAAAGAAAGAGCCTTGTCCCAGATAGAGTTATAAGCCTAAGGTGTAACAGGTACGTGATAGCAAATGATTCAAACACGTTTATGATATATGAGACATTAGGGAGGGAGGCGAGTTGATGTAGAAAGTGAATACCCGTGTGTGATTGATGTTGAATAAGGTGATACAGATGAATGAGTTGAAGTAGGAAGTGGTTATAAAATTGTGAGCGTGATGTTGAATGGAGTGAAACAGGTGTATGACTTATGAGTTATGAGTGGAAGTTCGTTGAAGTTTAAAGTGGATACAAGTATGAATGAGGTGAAGCAGATGAATGAGTTGAGATTAAAGAGTTGAAGTAGGAAGTGGTTCAAGAAGTATGAATGTGATGTTGAATGAGGTGAAAGAAATGTATGAGTTGGGAGGTATACGTGGAATGAGTTGCAGTAGGAAGTGGTATAAAGGCGAATGAGTGATGTAGAATGAGGTGAAACAGGACTGAGTTATGAGGCATGAGGGGGAATGAGTTGAGGAAAGAAGGGCCCGCGACATCTTCCTCATACTCAGATACTCAGGAAACTATACTATCATAAGTTACAACCCCCAGTTATGACCGTGTTCTGGAGTATTAATGGCGCTACAATTGATATTTCGGCATTTAGGATATGACATTCAGAGGGGGATAAGCGCCTTAAGGGGGTAGTGGTTATTTATTGGTCTATTAATATTTGTATTTATGTATTTTATAGTAACCTCGCTAAACCTCCATCAAGCTAAAAAAAATCACCCACTTGACCGCTATCGTTCGCCAGGAAAAAATCGACACCTAAATGGCACGAAACGTCTTAAAATTGACAGGAATGGGTTGAAAGTTCTTAACATCGCCAAATTATATTTGTCTATGTGCATGGGGGAGACGAAAGGCAGGTTGCCTGTTGCGAGTGTCTCCCCAAAAGTTAAAAGAGTGACAGAGCCAAGTTCAAGGGACGTTGGAGACAAAATGCCTGGACACACGAAGTTTAAAGCAGTCTAAGTAATAGGATGAACGAAAGATTGATTGAGGGAAAGAGTTCTAGAGTTCACTTGTTGAGTAGAAGAAAGACTGAACAAATTTGCCAATTCATGGTTGGAGAGCTGGACAAAATAGGAGTGGGACTGTTTTGAAAGGCTAGTGCCTCGTACTCACAGCAAGGGAGGGTGGATACACTGAGAGAGCTCTGAAGAACCCTGCTTGTTGTAATAGCGATAGAAGAGTGAAAGAGAGGCAACATTGCAGCATGTAGACAGAGATTGTAGGGAACTAGTAAGCGCAGGCGAGTTGATGTGGCAAAATGCTTTTGATTCTACTCATTCGAGAAATGCGGTATGGGTGGAGCCTCCCCACACATGCGAATAATACTCAATACAGGGGTGCACTGTGCCCTGATACAGAACAAGAAGCTGTGCGGGGGTGAAGAACCCACAGAGACGGTTGAGCATTTATAACTTTTGGGAAGCTGTTTTTAGCAAGAGTGGTAATATGATCTTTCCAAGAAAGGCCAGATGAAAAAGATACACCTAGAATGTTGAGAGAAGATGAAAGATTGATTTGTGTGTTGTTGAAGAATAGTTGATAGTCTTGTGGAAGATTGTGATGGAGAGATAGAGGGTGAAACTGGGTTTTAGAGGCATTGAAAGTAACAACATTTTCTCTGCCCCAATTAGAAATAATTGAAAGATCAGAAGATAGTCATTCTATGACCTCGTCATGTTTGATTAGGAGTGCTTGCATGCTGGGTTGATGTGAAAAACTAGTTGAATAGTGTAAGGTAGAGCCATCAGCATATGAGTGGATAGGATTAGAGGTACAGTTGAGGAGATCATTGATAAATATTAGAAAAGAGAATTGGAGACAGAACAGAACCCTGAGAAACACCAGAGTTGATAGGTTGAAGAAGTGAATGATGGCCATCCACAACTGCAGCTATGGAGCGGTCTGAAATGAAATTTGGGACAAAGGCTCAGATAGAATGATAGAAACCAAAGGAGGGTAGTTTGGACATAAAAGATGTGTGCCAGACTCTATCGAAAGGCTTTTGATATGTCTAAAACAATAGAAAAAGTCTTACCGAAGTCCCAAAAAGAGCATGACCAAGAGTTAGTAAGATAGGCAAAAAGATCACCAGTAGAGCGACCCTTAAGGAAACCGTACTGGTGATCTGAAAGCAGATTATGGGAAGACAAATGCTTAAGAAATTTTGATTTAAGAATAGTTTAAAAAACTATAGAGATGCAAGAAATTAGAGCAATTGGACGATAGTTGGAGGGTTGAGAGCGGTCACCCTTCTTTGGGACAGGTTGAACAAGAGCAAACTTCCAGCATGAAGGAAAGACGTTAGAGGATAGACAGAGCCGAAAGAGTTTGCCTAGGCAGGGAGTCAGCACGGAAGAACAGTTTTTTAGTACAACAGGAGGAACACCATCCGGTCCGTACGCCTTCTTTGTATTAAGTCAGAGAGGGTTGAGAGTACATCTTTAGAAGAGATTATGATATTAGGCATAAGTATATGAGAGGGCGGTGGAGAGGGAGGAATAGCACTGGAATCATCCAAGGTGGAATTTTTAGCAAAAGTTTGAGCGAAGACTTCAGCTTTGTCAGAGGAAGAGGTGACGGTGGTACTGTCAGAGTGGAAGAGGGGTGGAAAAGACGAGGAAGTGAAATTGTTGGAGAGGTTTTTGGCTAGATGCCAAAAAGCTTGGAAAGACCTAAAGTTGGAAAGTTCAGAGCATTTATTATTGATGAAAGAGTATTTGGCGAGGAAGAACAGATTTGGCTTGATTCCGGGCAGAGACATATAAAGTACAGGATTCTTTAGTTTGAAGGCAACGGTACCGTTTGAATGCATCCTCCTTATTGCGAACAACAGTAGAACAAATGTGAGTAAACCAAGATTTGTGGGAGTTAGTCTGAGAGAAAGAGAATGGGGTGAACGTCTTAATATCTCAAAAACAATGGGGCTAAACATGAGGGAGAAAGGGGCCAAGAAAAAAATCCCTTTAGTGGAAATTTCCCCTTAAAGACGAAATTATTGCTATGTCGGCATTTAGGATACGGCAATCAGAGACAGATATAATAGGGCGCCATAAGTATCCAGGTCTAGATTGCTATAATTACGAGGGATTCATTTTGTGATGCCGACAAGCAAGCGCATCCAGGGAAGCGGAATTTAATTTAATTTCGAGAGCCCTTAGAGAATTGACCACTTGCGAGTTTCGGGCTATAAGGAAGTTGGAGCCGTAGACATCGATATATAACAGACATATGGAATAAACATGTAAGCATGTGATAGATTGAAAGTATATAATGTATATAATTCACACGAAGTATAGTATCGTGGAACCAGTAAGAAATTGTCCGGAAATACTGTTCATCAAAATGTATCTGGAAAAAAACAACACACACACACTGGTAGGAATGAGCCGTAGCAGACACGGTGTGAACGTACCCGAAGTAAACAAAAAACAAAAGCACAAACAGGTCAAAGAATTCCGGTTGGTGTTTTGAAGAGGGACGAACAAGTAAAGGACGAACAGGTTTGATAAGGAGGAGAACTGGGCCTCAGACAGACAGACAGACACAGAGATAGTATATATATATATATATATATATATATATATATATATATATATATATATATATATATATATATATATATATATATAAAATTATGTTTTATATTTAACCTATTCTTGTGAAGTGGAACACTGTACTATTTGTAATCAAAATGGCTTCAAATATGGATCCTAAGACCGAAGAGAAGGAGACTTTATACTGACTAAAACGAATTTGTTTAGCAGTAGAAACAATCCAATCCAACCAAGAGACCATCATTGAAAACCAAAATGAACATAAGAGAGAACTAATGGCAACATTGTCCTCTCTTCAAATCAAAGAAAGCTCTAATGCAAACACTAACTGCATAACAAAACAAAACAATGATGTGCCTACAGAACAACCATCTGATTCCAATAGTGAGGAATGGCAAAAGCAACTCAACATTCGCAAACATGCATTTTACCACCATATCAGATCTGCAGGCACCAGCGCCATCTATAATAATTTTCTTAAGCAAACTGAACCCGTAATCCCTCCTAAGTTCAGAGAAAAACCTATTCCTGGGCAAAGTGAAAACCACACAAAGAGACAACAAAAGTTAGAAATAGCAAAATTCAAAACTGAAATTGAACGATTAGATGAACAAACAGAGAAACAGCTACAAATCATAGAGGAAGCAGAAACCCAAATGAAAACCTTGGTAAACAGACACGAATCCCCCGAGTTAAGGCAAAACCTCATAGCAAATTGGCTTTCAGACATTAAGAAGGAAGAAGACCTCTCTAACAGCATATGGGAGAAAAAGCAAACTTTCTTCCAAGACATGAACAACCAAGACAAAACTGAAAGTAATACGCACGTTTCTAATGCCCCAAGAAACATCAACAGGAAGCCAAATACTTATAGCAATACACATAAGAATACACATTATCAGAAGCAGAATACAGCAAAACCAAGCTATGCAAATTCTAAAAATGAACCAACCCTCCAAAGTTTAGGCACTGCAATCTCCCAACTAAATGCAGCTGTTCAAGGTATACTCCAACCAAATGACAAGCCAGACAGCAGAGGTAATTTTTTCGGGAATCGTCATTGGCAGAAAATTCCAAAATAGACCCAAAAGTAATCAATCTTTCCACAGTAAATTTTAGTGACGTTGAACACTCTATACTTGCTAAGGGGTTAAAATTCTGTCCCACACCCAAGGATCAAAATAGAGAAGAGCTTAACAATGATATCGATTACTTTTGCCGAAAACTAAGGCTAAAAGAATACTGACAAACCAATGGAAAACATTTCACTGGTTAAAGGTAAGTCTTCTTGGGAACCTCCGAGTGGCCTAAATCAGACTTTGGACAAAACCATAACTTACCTTAAACTTACTAAAACTATTACGAATGACCCCAAATGCAAAAAATCCAATCTTAACTATGATGAACGCAGAGCAATAGCTTCTCTAACAAATCAAACTGACGTAACTATAAAAGAAGCAGATAAAGGATCAGCAGTCGTCCTAATGGACAGTATTTTCTATGAACATAAAATTTTGGAAATATTGAACGATCAAGAAACATATAAAAGGATCCCTAACAATGTTGATAAAACCACCATCAACAAAATCAAAACTGCATTAAAAAATACGAAAGCTCCCTAACTAAAGATGAAATAAAGTACCTTACAAATTTCGAATATAAAACTAGTTTATTTTATGGCCTTCCAAAAATACACAAATCAAAATCCATAATCAAGGCTATCGAAGAAGGGAATTCAGAGTATCGGTCCCGAACCCTTCAGATTTAAAGATGAGGCCTATTGTTGCTGGTCCTGCTTGCCCTACCCACAGACTCAGTCACCTCCTGGATATTTTACTACAACCTTTTCTAAAACTCATCCCTGCATACATACAGAATAATCTAGACTTTTTAAATAAAATCCCTTCTCAGCTGAGTGACTCTGAAATGTTTGTGACTCTAGACGTAGTTAGCCTATATAGCAACATCCGTCATGAATTGGGATACAAAGCCATAAATTATTGGCTTGAAAATCATTATGAACAAACAAACCGTTTACCCTCTAGCCTGATTTCGGACGGGTGCAAATTGATCCTCGAAAATAACTCCTTTGAGTTTAATGGATCAAATTATCTACAAGTATCTGGAACAGCAATGGGAACGAAGTTTGACCCAAATTATGCAAATCTGGTCCTGGGATATTTGGAGAATACCTTATATTATAAAATACTCTCCTCGTTTGGCGAATCCACTGCCAATAAAATAAAGAACAACTATATGAGATATTTAGATGATGTCTTCATGGTATGGGATGAAAGAGATGGTGATGTATACACGCTAATAGACTTGATGAATGAGCTTGATCCCAAAATTAATTTCACCTGTGATAAAATAGGAGATACGGTAACTTTCTTGGATGTTAAAATTATGAAGCAAACAAATGCAGTGATAACAGATGTCCACTATAAAGCTACTGACACAAAACAATATCTGGAATATAACTCGAACCACCCGAGACACGTAAAAAACAACATTCCATTCAACTTAGCACGCAGAATTTGCACAATTGTTTCAGAACCTACTCTCAGAGATATAAGATTAAGTGAATTAAAAGACTTTTTATTGGCTCGTAATTATCCTAAAGGCATAATAAATAATGGAATAAGTCGCGCAAAGCAGATCTCCATCAGCGTACTACGCACCAGTGGTAAAGCAACTGCTAATACATCCAATGATATACTACCATACATAAGTACATACAATCCAAACTTCCATGATCATTTCAGTGGAGCAAAATCCGCAGTTGCCCTATTAAAAACCTCTCAAGAAACTAAGCATATTATATTTAAAGAGGTTTCATTAATAAAGTCGAAGAAACAACCCAGTAACCTTAAGAATTTGCTAACCAACTTACCAAGGCCAGATTCAATACGGTACAAAATCAAGGGGTGACGAAATGTGGTAACCCAAGATGCAAATTATGCACACAAATAATAGAAGGGAATCAATTCAAATTTGTAGATACTAATTACACATTTGAAATTAATCATAATATGAATTGTTCCACGCTCAATTGTATCTACGTGATTCGTTGTAATGGCTGTAATTCCATCTTCATTGGCGAGACTTGGAATCTTAGACTTAGAACAAACCTGCACAGGGACCACATTAGACATAATACAGGGCTATATGTTAGTACTCACATATCAAAATGGGCTAAAGATAAATCTCCTAATTTTAATATAATGCTCTTTTACAAAGTAAAGAAAGATGACGTTGCTTTGAGAAAGAGTAAAGAAAGTCACTTCATAAATAAATTCAAGCCTCATTTGAATAAAGAACTATAAATAGACTCTGAACGAAAAACAATATTGGAACAAGAACGAAGTATTTTTTGAACTATCATAACCTAAGACAAACATTATATTGTCTAAACCAGTGCCTGGAAATCCACAGAAGAGTACAGAACAAATACCTGACTCTGGAGCCAGCCACTCTTGCAAATTTTTATAATAACTGAAGATCTACGAAAGTAGAGAAATGCATTTTAACACTTTTACATAAACATTATTTTAATATGTACACAACAGTCCGAGCCTTCTAATAAGATACTCGGACATACTTTTTAAACCCTTATTTTGTGCATGCAATATATTTTAGATGCAATTTAATTTTAGCACTACATTTTTTTAAACTTTGTGCAGTGAACCTACCATTTTCTACACACCTTTAGTGTGGAAGCATATTCGCATATATTTTTACCACAAGAATCAATATTTTTCATGTTTTATATATATATAAATATATACAGTATATATATATATATATATATATATATATATATATATATATATATATATATATATATATATACAGTATATATATATATATATATATATATATATATATATGTGTGTGTTTTATTTTTATTTATTTTTTCTTTGCATATATATTTATTTACATATATATTTTATTTATTTATTTATTGTTTATTTTATTTATTTTTTATTTATTTTTTTGGGGGGGAGAGTATTTCTTAAAGTTTGACAGAAGTCTTGGGAGGTTAACTAAAGACAATAATAAATATATAAATACATTTATGAACCAATAATTCCAAACCCTGCCCTTAAATAGAGCGGGGGGGTATCGGACAGGTCGCTGATGTGTCGAACCTGTTATCAGATAGAGGGTAACTTGGTCATGATAGCGGCCATATTGTTGACTTATACCCTGTTCATACTAGCCTGACGAACGATTGTCTTGTTCCTATTATGTTCAATTAGCTGTTGCAAGTGTAATACAGTTATATATGGTACGCCATACTACGCATACTTATAAATTAAACTGATGGGAGGATATACTGTATAGGATTTCGAGCTTTCCGTCTTAAAATATCAACAGACTGGATGCAAATAGATGCAAATGCCAATTAGTTTTAGCCACTTCTATCCGACATTATGGATGAATAGGCCACAACTTTTTGAACGTGACTGTACATAATTGTTTACAAGGTACCGTGCACATAACGAGAAACAGTCAACAGTTCTCACAATTCTCCCCACAAACGGCACATCAGTCAACAGTTCTCACAATTCTCCCCACAAACGGCTCATCAGTCAACAGTTCTCACGATTCTCCCCACAAACGGCACATCAGTCAACAGTTCTCACAATTCTCCCCACAAACGGTTCATCAGTCAACAGTTCTCACAATTCTCCCCACAAACGGCACATCAGTCAACTGTTCTCGCAATTCTCCCCACAAACTGCTCATCAGTCAACAGTTCTCACAATTTTCCCCACAAACGGCACATCAGTCAAAACGTTCTCACAATTCTCCCCACAAACAGCAACACACCGAGCTTAAGGGAGCCCACCTCGCTTTTTTTCTCTTTCTCTCAATCTCTCTTTGCTTTGTATCCATTCGGCCCCATTCTGCCTACTGTTTTAAGACGTTTACCTCCATCCAGGTGTCAATATTTTCCTGGCGAGCGGTAGCGAGCCAGCATATATATATTATTGTTTTGACAGCAAGCTAAATTTGTATATTCTTCGACAGAAAAATGTCCCCGGGAAAGCTAGATTTTTCCATACAATGCTGGCTCCCCATCGCTCGCCAGGAAGAAATCGACACCTGGATGGGGATAAACGTCTTAAAACAGTTGGCTGAACGGGGCCGAAAGGATAAACAAGCCAGGGATAGAGAAAAAAGGAGAGAAAGTAAAAAAAAAAAAAAAAAAAAATGCCGTTGACCCCCCTTAATTGGCATAAACTAACCTCTGATAAGAACCCGATGATTAGGAGGTTCTTTGAGTTGTGAAGGCTGGGTAGTAATAATAAAGGGTGGTATTCTTAAGGGGAGATCTCCACTTGAGGGATTTTTTTTCTGGACCCCTTTCTCCCTCATGTTTAGCCCCATTGCTTTTGAGATTTTAAGACCTTCGCCCGAGTAGTTTGGATATTTTAAGACATTTTGCCCCATTTCTGTCAATTTTAAGACCTTTCGTGCTGTTAAGGTGTCAATTTTTTCCTGGCGAGCGATAGCGAGCCTGTAATTTAAGAGCAACCGGCCTTTGGCCGGGAAATTTTTCTACCGAAAAAAGTACAAATTTATCTTTAATTTTAAGCTTGATGAAAAAGTAGGGAACAAACTAAATACCTCCCCTTAAACATTTCTTTCCCTTTGCAGTCCCTTATACCGAATGAATATTGTGGGAATGAGCGTTGTTTACAGAGATTACACAGATTAGCACTACCATTTCCCTAAGTCACGTCATTTTTCAAGTTATTTCGTCCATTAACGGCTCTGCGAAGGGAAAAAACAAAAAAAACGAAGTTTGGTTTGGGTCGGGGTGTTTCCTAAAGCCGGTATCACACGAGAGCTTTTATAGACAACATTCGATGATCAACATTTTTCTGCCAACATTTCTGGAATATTTTGCACTGGTATCGGAAACTAAACTCTTGCTTGATGAATTTAGGTGACTGAAATATTCTAAATGTTGACCTCATAAGCTGCCAGACCAGTGTTAAGGATAAATGCTGAGGGAAAAAGCGCTCGTGTGATACTTGGCTTAAGATATTTAACCCCTTCTAAACCGGCGGCGTCTTTCATATTTTATTCCAGCTGTATTTAGGCGATTGTGACAATAGGCGACTGCTTAAGGGGAGGTTTTTAGTTTATTACCTAGATTTCCATCAAGCTTAAAATTACTCCCCCTTGACCCCCTTTCAAGATAAATTTGTACATTTTTCGCTAGAAAAATGTCCCGGCCGAAGGCCGGTTCCCCTTAAATTGCAGGCTCGCTAGCGCTCGCCAGGAAAAAAGCGACACCTAAATGGTATGAATGTTCTTAAAATTGACAGAAATGGGGCGAGGGTTTTTAAAATCGCCAAACTAATGGAGCGAACGTCTTAAAATCTCAAAAGCAATGGGGCTAAACATGAGGGAGAAAGGGGTCCAGAAAAAAATCCTCCAGGTGGACATCTTCCCTTAACAATCGTGTGTGAAAATACAGACATAATTATTTGTTATTTCCTCGGTCTCATCCCCCCACCCTATCACAACATAAGACATACATCAATTAAGGGGCCAAGGGGGGATGGTTCACTTTTTGGGAGATTTTCGCATGTATACATAATTTTTCTAGTTTCTTCCCTAGACCTCCATCAAATTAAAAAAAAACAAAAAACATCCATTAAATCCCCCTTCTAGATTATTTTGTAAATGTTTTGGTAGAAAAATAATCCGGCCGAAGGCCGGTTCTTCCAACATTACAGGCTCACTATCGTTCGCCAGGGAAAAAATCGACACCTAAATAGCACGAAAGGTCTAAATACTGACTAAGAAAGGGGGTGAAAGTTCTTAAAATCGACTAACTAATGGGGCAAACATCTTAACATCTGAAAACTAATGGGGCTAAACATGAGGGAGAAAGTGGTCCAGAAAAACGGCCCATGTCCCCTTACTGCAAAATAATTAAGCTCCTATGTTATATAGTTCATACACAACAGATATACATTTAGATTAGATACTTAGTTTATGTTGGTTATATACAATTATACATATATATAGTTTATATAGTTATATACAACATTACTTTAACTAAGCATTCTCCCCCCCCCCTCCCCCCCCAAAAAAAAAAAAACCACACACACATACAATTAAAGCGCTTTCATTTAAGTAGTATTTACACATATATACATTTTTAGCTTAAATACCTAAACAAAAAACAGGATTAATTTTGTGTTAATTGAATACCTTATATAAATTTAATTTGGAAAAAATTCACCCCAATCTCCCCCCAAAAATATAGACAAATAATAAATAATAAATAAATAATAATAATAATAAGTAATAAATAATAATAAATAAATAAATAAATACATAAATAAATAAAACAAAATTATATAAATAAATAAATAAATAATAATAATAATAATAATAATAAAAAACGACTGTCTCTTCTTTCCTTGATTAGTAAAAAAAAAAAAAAAAAAAACGTGTTCACGTTCAGTTCTGATATATCCAGACGAACAGGATTGAAGGTTTGTTGATTGAATCCTGTATACATAAGATATATCTTTACATATCTTTACATATCTTTCTGCCTCACACATCAGGGGTATCAGGAAAACCCTCTTTATATAACATACACATCCAACTTCACGACATTGCCCTACATCGCTATCCTCTATCCATAAAATACTACTCTTCCCACTACATACCATACATGTAACACCATACACTTACCTTAAATATGGCAGTACAATTGTTAAGAGCAAACCTGGTGGTGCCTCGGATATCCACCCCCGGCAGGGTTGGGTTATTGACACAGGGCCCTCCCGGTCGTCATCATGCGACTGTGTCAAGAGCATTGCAACGTCCCAAAGCTGCTTGTCAGTACAGCTATTTCTTTAGTAAATATAGGGGACTTCACTCTAACATCAATTCTGTACACCAATTTCTTCAAGCAGAATCCCCTACTCTCCTTTTTTTGACAGAGACTCCATCCACATCTGACACATCTAGATTTAATTTTCCAGGTTATCAACTGCTCCAAAATTTCAGACCTAAAGGTGGTGTATGTTGCTTCGCAAAATCTGAAATTGCCCTGGAGGAGGTTACTAGTTTCAATTGTCCTATTTTGATTATTCTATATACAAATTAATTTCTGCTGGTAAATTTAAATACATATGTTGCATCTACCGTTCCCCAAATACTCCTCCAGAGCAAAGTCTTTTTGATTCTCTGTCCGCACAACTCAGTGTCCTCAACTTAAATGCTTCTTCTGAAATCACTGTGTTGGGTGATTTTAATGTCCATAATGTTGAATGGCTCACTCATTCAGCCAGGACTGATGATGCTGGTCTTGAATGTGAGCTATTTGCAGACTCATTTAATCTCATTCAACTAGTCAACCAACCCACCCGTGTACCAGATAATCCTAATCATAATTCCCACCTACTCGACTTATTTTTAACAACCAATTCAGAAAATTATTATGTTACAGTGAGGTCCCCACTTGGATCTTCTGATCACTGTCTGATACAGGCCACCTGTCTATCACCTACCACACCTTCCCACTCTGAACCTGTTTTGGTGACTAAATGGCATTACGATAGGGCAGACTGGGAGGGTCTTCAAGGTTTCTTTATTGATATTCCCTGGACCTCTTTCTTTTCTAATGATGCACACTCCACCTTGAGCCCCATACAAGATTTTGTAAAAATTGGAATGGAAACTTTTATTCCTCATCAAAAGTACAGTAAAAGATCTAATTCACCTAAATGGTTTGACCATAATTGTGCTAGAGTAACTGAACCAAAAGCAATAGCCTACAATGCATACACAAGATCAAAAACACATGAACCCTTTTTATTCTTTAGAAACATCAGAAATCATGGCAAAACTGTATTAAACCTAACTAAATCAAACTTTCTCCATAAGCAGGCAAATAAACTTCTAAATAATCCAAATGATAACAAAATATTTTGGTCTACTCTTAACTCATTCAAATCCAACTTCACTACTGCTTCATCCATTCCACCATTAAAATCTCCGACTGGCAATCTTGTAAGTGACCCACGAGGTAAAGCTAACCTTCTTGCAGATATTTTCTCCACCAACTCAACCTTAGATGACATAAATCAAGATGTCCCTGTACTTAATTTTAATTCACCTGAAATTCCCTCACTTAAGATCACACCAGACATGTCAAAACTATTTTGCAGAATCTCTCAGTAGATAAGGCTCCTGGTCCAGATGAAATTCCTCCAATAGTACTTAAGAATTGCTCCTTGGTGCTCGCTCCTGTATTGGCAAAATGTTTCCGTCTGTGTACTCATACCTCATGCTTCCCAGTACCCTGGAAAGAAGCAAACATCCATCCAGTTCCTAAAAAAGGTGCCTCTTCAGATCCATCAAACTACAGACCAATAGCTATAACTTCCACTCTTGGCAAAGTTTTGAAATTATATTAAATAATCACATAATTAAGCATCTGGAGAATATAAATTAATCAGTGATAGGCAATATGGTTTTAGACGATGTCGATCAACTGCAGACATTCTTTGCCTTCTTACGCATCAAATCAACCAAGCTACAGACCAACATGGTGAAACACATACAATAGCACTGGATATATCAAAGGCATTTGATAGAGTCTGGCATCAATCCTTATTGTCGAAGATGTCACACTACGGCCTTGCATCATTAGTTCCACTAATTTCTTCTTATCTTCATAACAGAAAAATACGTGTAATGGTAGATGGCCTTTATTCTCAATGTCACTCAATAAATGCTGGTGTTCCCCAGGGATCAGTTTTGGCCCCAACTCTGTTCCTCATTCATATCAATGATCTCATATCTACCACTCATAATCCAATAGATTCCTAAGCAGATGGGAACTCAACACTCCACAGTTCCTTCACATTTACCAATTCTTTCACCCAACCCGATCTTATAAATTCAAAAATAAACACTGCAATTTCTCTGAACCAGGACCTTTCTAGAATTAATGAATGGGGACAAGAGAATCTAGTTTCCTTTAATGCACAGAAAACCAAGTACATTCAATTTTCTAAACCGACAGAATCTCACTGACTCCCATATATTTTTTAATGATGTAAATATTCCCACTTCCCCTAGTATTGACATTCTCGGTGTAACATTAACTACTAACTTGAGCTGGACACATTATGTTAGAAGCATTGCTAAGAATGCCTCTAAAAAACTGGGACTCCTGTACAGAGTTCGAGAATTCTTCACTGACGAGCAGTTGGCCGTAATATATAAAAGTCATGTGCGCTCTCAGATGGATTACTGTTCACCTCTGTGGGGTGGAAGTGGAGTGGTTGCATTGAGGCAGTTGGACAAAATTCAAAATAAAGCTATTAGATTAATCAATAACCCTGCAATCACACAGGACCCTTCTTCATTTACCCTTCGAAGAAACGTTGCATCCCTTTCATTATTCTAACAGATATTGTCACAGCAATTGTTCCGAGGAACTTGCTTCCAATTGTGCCGCCTCTCCACATCTTTCCCCGTAGAACTAGGGCAGCTGAGAGCGCCCATGAATTTACACTTTCTCCTCCACAATGCAGAACTTCTGCTTATCAGAATTCATTTATCCCCAGAGCTACTACTCTTTGGAATTCACTTCCCTCGAATTGCTTTCCACAAACTTACAATCAACAAATGTTTAAATCCAGTTGTTACAAACATTTTATGAATGGAGGATGCCTTTAGGCACATGGACCTTTTTGTTTTATCTGTGTTTTTCCTTCCTCCATTCATTGTCTCTTAAAAAAAAAAAAAAAAAAAAAAATATATATAATTACATCGGTATTTTCAGAGATTGGATTCGTAGCCTCCCGTCCATTACCGAGCTGTCTGTCTGTCTGTCTGGAGGCCTGTCTGTCTGTCCCGCTGTCTTCAAGCTGATTTGCTACCCCCCCCCCCCCCTCCCCGACTACCTATCCCTATAAATCAGGACAGGAGGGAGGGAGAGAGAGAGAGAGAGAGAGAGAGAGAGAGAGAGAGAGAGAGAGAGAGAGAGAAAGAACCGTCTTCTCTCTCTCTGTCTCTTCCCTCTCTCTCTCTCTCTCTCTCTCTCTCTCTCTCTCTCTCTCTCTCTCTCTCTTTATCTCTCTCTCTCTCTCTCTTTCTCATCTTAGATAGTCTTTCTTTTAATTTTTCCTTACTCTTAAAGTTGCTATGTCTGCTAGGATTAAGTCCTGGCCATCTCGCAAGGATCGTAAGACCTGTGTTGCCAGTGTATCTACAAAAACCTATGTAAAACAAACACACACACACACACACACACACACACACACACACTCATCTCATCTCATGTTCATCCACTAAATTGTAAAATGTGTATTTTC
>CM064553.1:8421062-8531062 GCA_032716605.1 Paralithodes platypus
GCGACAGCACGTATTACGGAGGCCACTTTGGACTGTGGCTTTACCTGCCCCTGTTGCCACACTGATGTCTCTGACGAACACATACGGGACCAAGTGACTATCGGGATTAGTGATTCGTCCCTTCAGCAAGATGTTTTAACTAAAGACCGCACCCTACCTACCTTACAAGATGTTATCAACTACTGTGTGGGGTTCGAATCTGCGGCACTCGATCAGACGGCAATGCAACCGGGGGTACATGCTGTGAAATCACCATACCAGCGTCTCAAGAGTACTTACCCACGCCCCGCCCCTATCCAGCCCCCCGCCCAACCCACTCAGCCCCCGTCGCCCGCCCCACCACCTCCCCACGTCGGCCCCACTTCATCTCCCACACGTTGCTCTGGGTGTGGCCTATCTTCACATTCACAAGCCCAACGATCTTCGAAGTGTCCTGCATGGGGCAAGACCTGCACGGCGTGTAATAAACCTAACCACTTTGCCAAGGTTTGTAAATCCACCTCTTCCCAGTGCAGTGGGTGCGGCCTATCCACACACTCTCGAGCCGAACGCCCATCCAAATGCCCTGCTTGGGGCAAGACCTGCCCGTCGTGCAACAAACTCAACCATTACTCCACAGTTTGTCACTCCACGCCCTCACCTTCATCCGCGGCTGTTATCATTGGTACTATCAAACAGGCTGTTAACAAACCACCACCCGCACGGCTCCCCTCCTTGCCCATTACCATTTCTACTGCCATGTCGCCCCACTCTCACCCCACCAGCGTCACGGCCCACCCTGACACGGGCGCCCAAGTATCTGTGGCTGGTTTGCAATTACTACGGGCACTGGGCCTCCAACGCCACCACCTACAGCCTACTCACCAACGGATCACGGCCGTGGGGGGTCACACTCTCCAGGTCCTGGGTTATATGCCGACTACCATTACCGCCACCGACGTTGCCGGCACCCCCTACAGTACTGATGATGATATTTTTATTATTCAGGCACAGTCACCGTTATTTATTAGCATGTCAGCTTGTAGGGCACTACATATCATCCCTCCCGACTTCCCCACACCTACCCCCTGCATGGCCGCCCACACAGCCCAACCACCACCCACCTTGACCAGGACCCCTCCACCACACCGGCCAACTTCCCTCCCCTTCCCACCTAACGACCTGCACCTGTCTGACCTTCGTGACTGGTTCTTGTCACAGTTTGCATCTTCTGCATTTAACACCACCAGCGGCCCACTCCCCACGATGTCTGGCCCTCCCATGCACATCCACATCAAGCCTGGCGCATCTCCACGTGCCGTGCACACCCCTGCCCCTATACCACATCATTGGAAGGCCCAGGTCAAAGCAGATCTCGGACAGGGACGTCGCACTGGGCATTATTGAGCCTGTCCCCATCGGTACCCCTACTACCTGGTGTTCTAGGATGGTGGTGGTCGCCAAGAAAACTGGACAAACCCGCCGTACAGTTGACCTGCAGGCACTCAACCACGCCTGCCTTCGGGAGACACATCACACCCCGAGCCCATTCAACTTGGCCCAATCCATCCCTGCAGGCACTCGTAAGACGGTCCTAGACGCCTGGAATGGATACCATGCTGTTTTACTCGACGAATCCAGCAGGGAGGCTACGACTTTTATCACGGAATTTGGCCGTTACAGGTATATCAGGGCCCCTCAAGGTTACTTGGCAGCTGGCGACGCCTATACCCGACGCTTCGACGCAATCATACAGGCTGTCCCTCGTAAGGTGAAGTGTGTCGACGACTCCCTTTTGTGGGACTCTTCAGTCGAGGAGGCATTTTGGCACACTTTTGATTACCTGGCCCTCTGTGCAACCAACGGTGTCACTTTCAACCCTGACAAGTTTACCTTCGCCGCCCCTTCAGTTGACTTCGCCGGACTCACCATCACAGACACTGGAATTAAGCCATGCACGTCCATGATTAAGGCCATCCGTGACTTTCCCACGCCCACAGACATCACAGGAGCCCGGTCGTGGTTTGGTCTCGTTGAACAGGTCGCCTGGGCCTTCAGCATCAAACCGGAAATGGCGCCCTTCCGGGAACTTGTGCAGTCCAAAACCCCCTTCCACTGGGATGAGGCACTCGACTGTACCTTTGCCACATCTAAGGACCACATCACACACCTGGTTGAGGAAGGGTCTGCTCCTTCGAGATCGGCAGACCCACGTGCCTCGCCACAGACTGGAGCAAAACCGGCCTTGGCTTCCTCCTACTCCAACAACATTGTTCCTGCCCCACCGCATCTGCCCCACCTGTTGCAAGGTCGGTTGGAAACTTGTCTTCGCCGGCTCCCGTTTTACCACACCTGCGGAGTCCCACTACGCACCCGTCGAAGGCGAGGCTTTAGCAGTGGCTGACGCCCTTGACAGATGCAGAATGTTTGTCCTGGGCTGCCCTGACCTCGTCGTCGTCGTGGACCACAGACCTCTACTGCACATCCTTAACGACCGGTCCCTGGACAACATACCAAACCCTCGCCTGTTCAAGATTAAGGAACGTACCCTACGATACCAGTTCACCATTCAACATACGCCTGGCAAATGGCACCGCGGCCCTGATGCTGTCTCCCGCTACCCGACCAGGCCCTCCGCGGACGCCCATGATGTGCATAGTGCGGCCGCCAGCGAGCTCGATATCCACTCAGTTGCCTTGGCCTCCCTCACCATGCTCGCCGCCATACCTGACCCAGTTGTATCATGGTCTGACCTTAAATCTGCCGGCCAACAAGACAGCGAGTATACCTCCCTTCTTCAGACCATCCCCGAGGGCTTCCCGGACTCCAGAGAGGCGACCGCCCCACAACTACGACAGTTCTGGGGTGTTAGAGACCGCCTCACTTCCGTCGACGGGGTAGCCCTCATGGATCAACGACCAGTCATCCCCCATCATCTTCGGTCCAGAGTTCTCGAGGCCCTTCACTCAGCTCATCAGGGTATGACTGGCATGAAGGCCCGTGCACGTGCGAGTGTTTACTGGCCAGGTATTGACAAGGCCCTACGCAACTGCCTGGATACCTGCCACTACTGCCGCCCACCCCCCGTCCCAGCCGAAAGAGCCACTCATGTCATCTGACCCACCCCAATGGCCATACGACCAGGTAGCCGCCGATTTTTTTCAGCACCAGGGCAAACACTACCTGGTCTACGTCGATCGCTTCTCCAGCAATGTCCACATCTTCTACCTGCCACCAGGTAAATGTGATGCTCACCACCTCATCTCGGCGTGCCGTACCCTCTTCACACACTACGGAGCACCCCGGGTACTGGCGAGCGATGGTGGGCCCCAGTTTACAGCCGGGGACTTCCAAGAATTCCTGGTACATTGGGGTGTGTCACAGCGGGTCAGCTCTGCGTTCTACCCAAAGTCTAATGGCCGCGCCGAGCTGGCTGTTAAAGCAGCCCGCCGCATCATCGCGGACTGTACATCCCCCACTGGCTCTCTAGACAACAACGCCGCAGCCCGCGCCCTCCCCCAATACAGGAACACACCCCTCTCGACCATTGACAAGTCACCAGCTCAACTTCTCTTCGGCAGGACCCTACGGGACCACGTCCCCTGCAATCCTGCACTTCTCCACCTCCACCCCCACTGGCTTCTCTCGGCCGAAGCTCGTGAGGCAGCCCTTTTTCACCGTAACGCTGCCCTAGCCACATACTATAATGCTTCAGCCCGGCCTTTATCACCACTCCACGTCGGTGACCGGGTCTCCGTCCAGAACCAGGGGGGCAACAACCCGACACGGTGGAACAAGACTGGCACTGTAGTGGAGGTGCATCCACACCGCCAGTATACCATCCGGGTGGATGGGTCGGGGCGAGCCACACTCCGCAAACCGCCGCTTCCTACGACAGCTTCGTCTACCGCCCTCCACTCAACCTACACCGCCCGACTCCACCATCGCCTCGTCGGACGCCAATAGGGGGGGGGAGATATAATAATAATGTATACACCACTATTGTCCAACACCATATGGCACCACAGACACTTTAGACTTGCGGGCGCCTCTGGCACCCAGGCCTGTGGAGGCAGCAAGTCCTGCAGTTCACACCAGACTCTCACATAACCAACTAGCGTCTCGGCGCTCCTGTACTCAACCCTAGCCAATAAAGGATTGAAGAGTACTGGTGTTATATCTCCATTCATCTTTATTATAATAACTTCCCTCCGGTAAATCATAATAAGAGGGTTAGCTTGGTTATTTAAGGGGAGATGGGCCAGTTTTCTAGACCCCCTTCTCCCTCATGTTTAGACCCATTAGTTTTCAGATTTTAAGATGTTCGGTCCATTAGTTTGGCGCGATTTTAACACCTCTCGCCCATTTCCTTGTCAATATTATGACCTTTCGTGCTATTGAGGTGTCGATATTTTTTCCTGGCGAACGACAGTGAGCCTGTAATTTTGGAAGAAACGGCCTTCGACCGGCACATTCTTTTACCGAAAAATGTACAAATTAATCTAAAAGGGTGATCTAATGGATGTTTTTTTAAGTTTAATGGAGGTCTAGGGAGGAAAATGACAAGATATTATGTATATTACAAAATCGACCATAACTATATCCCTTCCCCAATTATGAGAGAACATGGTTAAGGGGGGTGACCTGTTTTTGTTCTGTCCTTTTCTATCTTTCTCTGGCTTGTATCCATTTGGCCCCATTCAGCCTACTGTTTTAAGACGTTTATCCCCATCCACGTGTCAATTTTTTACAGGAAGTTGCAGCCGTAAACATCAATGGTCATGCTATACGGAAGTTGCAGCCGTAAACATCAATGGTCATGCTATAAGGAGGTTGCAGCCGTAAACATCAATGGTCATGCTATACGGAAGTTGCAGCCGTAAACATCAATGGTCATGCTATACGGAAGTTGCAGCCGTAAACATCAATGGTCATGCTATAAGGAGGTTGCATCCGTAAACATCAATGGTCATGCTATAAGGAGGTTGCAGCCGTAAACATCAATGGTCATGCTATAAGGAGGTTGCAGCCGTAAACATCAATGGTCATGCTATAAGGAGGTTGCAGCCGTAAACATCAATGGTCATGCTATAAGGAGGTTGCAGCCGTAAACATCAATGGTCATGCTATAAGGAGGTTGCAGCCGTAAACATCAATGGTCATGCTATAAGGAGGTTGCAGCCGTAAACATCAATGGTCATGCTATAAGGAGGTTGCAGCCGTAAACATCAATGGTCATGCTATAAGGAGGTTGCAGCCGTAAACATCAATGGTCATGCTATAAGGAAGTTGCAGCCGTAAACATCAATGGTCATGCTATAAGGAGGTTGCAGCCGTAAACATCAATGGTCATGCTATAAGGAGGTTGCAGCCGTAAACCATCAATGGTCATGCTATAAGGAAGTTGCAGCCGTAAACATCAATGGTCATGCTATAAGGAGGTTGCAGCCGTAAACATCAATGGTCATGCTATAAGGAGGTTGCAGCCGTAAACATCAATGGTCATGCTATAAGGAGGTTTGCAGCCGTAAACATCAATGGTCATGCTATAAGGAAGTTGCAGCCGTAAACATCAATGGTCATGCTATAAGGAGGTTGAAGCCGTAAACATCAATGGTCATGCTATACGGAGGTTGCAGCCGTAAACATCAATGGTCATGCTATAAGGAAGTTGCAGCCGTAAACATCAATGGTCATGCTATAAGGAGGTTGCAGCCGTAAACATCAATGGTCATGCTATAAGGAGGTTGCAGCCGTAAACATCAATGGTCATGCTATAAGGAGGTTGCAGCCGTAAACATCAATGGTCATGCTATAAGGAGGTTGCAGCCGTAAACATCAATGGTCATGCTATAAGGAGGTTGCAGCCGTAAACATCAATGGTCATGCTATAAGGAGGTTGCAGCCGTAAACATCAATGGTCATGCTATAAGGAGGTTGCAGCCGTAAACATCGATGTAGAACAGAAATGCTATGCTAATGTTAGGTTTCCGGGGGATAGAAAGGATAATGAATTTGGTTTTAGGTATTTATAAATGTAGGAAACATGATTTTAGTTGTATTTGCAAGAGTATGCATAATTACACACACACACACACACACACACACACACACACACACACACACACAAAAACTTACACATACATACACACATTTATTTACATACAGTACAAGAATACACATTAATGCATTCAGATAATCAAATGAAACCATAAACAAATAAGCCTATATATATTAACATCCAAAACGCACGTAAACACAAGCAAAGCAAACACCAACAAACATAAAAAACGCATTAGCAAAAAGCCTCTGTGTTATCGAAGGAGCAAAGAGGAGGAGGAGGAGGACGGGCGGGGGGAGGAGGAGGGGAGGAGGTGGGGGGGGGCGGGCATAAAAAGATGAAAGAGAAGAGTCGGAGGTCGGGGAAGAAAAAAAGTCCCGTGTTTCTCTTCTTGCCGGAAAATTTAACATGCGCCACCGAGTATTCAAGTTGATATGCAAATGAGCAGTTGGTGGCGTACGATGGTGGACGGGTGGGGGGGGGGGGGGAGGAGGTGAAGGGGGAGAGGAGAGGGGAAGGTGGATAGGAGGTGAGGGGGGGGGGGTAGTGAGGGAGGGTAGGAGGTGAAGGGAAGGTAAGGAGGGGGGAAGGTGGATAGGACGTGAGGGGGAGGAGGGAAGGGGGGTAGTGATACAGGGTAGAAGGTAAGAAGGGGGGAGGGGGGGAAGGTGGATAGGAGGTGAGGGGAAGGAGGAGAGGGATACGGAGGGGAGGGGGGAAGAGAAGGGTGTACAACTATGGAGGGGGTGAGGGGGGGGGGCTCCTACCGTGCGAGCTTTAACCCCGTCGAGACTGTGGCGCCATTATCAATTTATTACAACAAACATTACATTATTTTATTTTGATTGGAAAGTACATACCATTGAGAGTCAAATATGTTCATTGGGATAAAAATATGACTTCCTTCTAAGGGGACATTGGTTATTTTTGGGGTCTCTGTATTCATATATTCTTTATTTCTTAGTTTCCTTGCTAGACCTTCCTCAAGCTTGAAAAACACTCCCTACAGAGATGCAACATTGCGGCGTGTAGAAAGTGATTGTAGGGTACTAGTAGGAGGAAGTGAGTTAATGTAGTGAGATATAGGATTGGTACATGCTAACTAAGACATTTTATTAGAGTCTATACATTAAAAAGAAACAGAGAGAGAGAGAGAGAGATACACAAACCACACTGATCACTTGGTCTCAACGAGGTGATCCAATCATGAGAATTATTGGTAAAAGACTCATTCCAATATACTAAGCCAGTGGAAGAAAAGGATAGCAAAACAAGAGAGAGAGAGAGAGAGTGAGTGAGAGAGACAGACAGACAGACAGACAGACAGAGAGAGAGAGTGAGAGTGAGTATAAGGAGAAGGAAAACAGAGAAGACTTGAAGAGAGGTGGAGATGAAAAATGGCCCCCCAGTAAAGGCAGGTGAAGGAGGGAGAGAGAGAGACAAGAGGGAAGTGGTGGAGAGGGAAGACGTGGAGGAGGAGGAGGAGTTGGTGGAGGAGGAGGAAGAGGAGAAGAAGAGCTGGAGAAGGAAGGAAGAGGAGGAATAAGAAGAAGAGCTGGAGAAGGAAGGAAGAGGAGGAATAAGAAGAAGAGCTGGAGAAGGAAGAAGAAGAGAAGCGAGAAGAAAGGAAGAAGAGGAAGAAGGAGAAGAGCTGGAGAAGAAAGGAAGATGAGGAAGGAGAAGAGCTGGAGAAGGAAGGAAGAGGAAGAGGTGGAAAAGGAAGGAAGAGGAGCAAGAAGAGGAAGAGCTGGAAAAGGAAGGAAGAGGAGGAAGAAGAAGAAGAGCTGGAGAAGGAAGGAAGAGGAGGAAGAAGAAGAAGAGCTGGAGAAGGAAGGAAGAGGAGGAAGAAGAAGAAGAGCTGGAGAAGGAAGGAAGAGGAGGAATAAGAAGAAGAGCTGGAGAAGGAAGGAAGAGGAGGAATAAGAAGAAGAGCTGGAGAAGGAAGGAGAGGAGGAAGAAGGAAGAAGAGCTGGAGAGGGAAGGAAGAGGAGGAAAAAAGAAGAGCTGGAGAAGGAAGGAAAGGAGGAAGAAGAAGAAGAGCTGGAGAAGGAAGGAAGAGGAGGAATAAGAAGAAGAGCTGGAGAAGGAAGGAAGAGGAGGAAGAAGAAGAAGAGCTGGAGAAGGAAGGAAGAGGAGGAAGAAGAAGAAGAGCTGGAGAAGGAAGGAAGAGGAGGAAAAAGAAGAAGAGCTGGAGAAGGAAGGAAGAGGAGGAATAAGAAGAAGAGCTGGAGAAGGAAGAAGAAGAGAAGCGAGAAGAAAGGAAGAAGAGGAAGAAGGAGAAGAGCTGGAGAAGAAAGGAAGATGAGGAAGGAGAAGAGCTGGAGAAGGAAGGAAGAGGAAGAGGTGGAAAAGGAAGGAAGAGGAGGAAGAAGAGGAAGAGCTGGAAAAGGAAGGAAGAGGAGGAAGAAGAAGAAGAGCTGGAGAAGGAAGGAAGAGGAGGAAGAAGAAGAAGAGCTGGAGAAGGAAGGAAGAGGAGGAATAAGAAGAAGAGCTGGAGAAGGAAGGAAGAGGAGGAAGAAGAAGAAGAGCTGGAGAAGGAAGAAGAATTGGAGGAGCAGGAAGAAGAACATTAGTTACCTGAACAGAAAGAAAAGGAGGATACTATACAAGGTACAAGGAGTACAAAGGAAATTAAGCAACAACAGATCTAGTGACCCCTTTAGGCTGCTTGTTCTCCACCAACCCTCTCTGGCATAGGCTGAGAGCCTGTACATTCAACCGTTCTACATTGAACGGAGAAGCCTGTGAGGTCTCGTTTCAGTCTAGGAGGTGAGACATGTAAAGCACTTTTAGCTGCAACCAGCCCCTGTTATCTTGCCTTCGCAGGATGCATGGGGCTTAGTTGCTCACTCACGGCCAAAAGCAGCCCCATCTCTGAAGCTGCCTCGCTCCAGTGCTTTACTGTCTCAGCCCCTAGACTCGGACCCTCACTCTCAGAACGTATATCTCTGGAAACGAATTTATGGATATAATTTCTATACATCCATTACAAAACTACACATACTATTTATTGAAAAGCAAGTTCTATCCAAAACAAAACAAAATTAATCCATGTGGTTATAATTACAAACAAAAACAAAAAAAACATAGAGGAGTTCAGGATACATTATGAGATTATGGTATCGGAGAGTACTGTCAGATGATTATGGATGATCTCGTTTAGGAAGGACTTCGGTTTCAGGCGCTACAATAGGAAATCATTGTTTAAGGGGAGGCAGACCGTTTTTCTGGACCCCCTTCTCCCTAATGTGTAGCCCCACTAGTCTTAAGAGATTATAAGACGTTCGGTCCATTAGTTCGGCGATTTTAACACCTTTCGCCCCATTTCGTTATCAATTTTAAGACCTTTCAAACCATTTAGGTTTCGATTTTTCCTGGCGAGCAATAGCGAGCCTGCAATTTTAAGAGGAATCGGCCTTCGGCCGGGACATTTTTCTACCGAAAAATGTACACATTTATCTTGAAGGGGGGGTCTAGGGGGTGTTTTTCTAAGCTTGATGGAGGTCTAGGGAGGAAACTAAAAGAATATATGAATAAATGAATTAATAGACCAAACAAACGGTCTGCCTCCCCTTAAGAGTTTGATATTTGCCTTTTACCCCTTCAGCACGATGAGTCCTTGTTATCTTTGATTCTGGCTATAATTAGACGAGTTTATGAAGTTTAAGAAGGACCTATGTTATTCAGAGGGGTTTATTGAAGTTTAAGAAGGACCTATGTTATTCAGAGGGGTTTATTGAAGTTTAAGACGGACCTATGTTATTCAGAGGGGTTTATTGAAGTTTAAGACGGACCTATGTTATTCAGAGGGGTTTATTGAAGTTTAAGACGGACCTATGTTATTCAGAGGGGTTTATTGAGTTTAAGAAGGACCTATGTTATTCAGAGGGGTTTATTGAAGTTTAAGAAGGACCTTTTTTTTTTTTTTTTTTTTTTTTTTTTTTTCTATGTGATTGAGGGAGGCAAAAGGCATAACTGCCTATAGCGAGTGCCTCCCCCATAGTTGAAGGAGTGACAGGGCCAAAATCAAGGGACGTTCGAGCCAAAATGCCTGGACACACGGAGTTTGAAGCAATTTAAGTCATAGGAAGAGGGAAAGACTGATTCTGGGAGAGAGTTCCAGAGCTCAGATGTTGAGTAGAAGAAAGTTTGAGAATGTTATGTTATTCAGAGGGGTTTATTGAAGTTTAAGAAGGACCTATGTTATTCAGAGGGGTTTATTGAAGTTTAAAAAGACCTATGTTATTCAGAGGGGTTTATTGAAGTTTAAGAAGGACCTATGTTATTCAGAGGGGTTTATTGAAGTTTAAAAAGACCTATGTTATTCAGAGGGGTTTATTGAAGTTTAAGAAGGACCTATGTTATTCAGAGGGGTTTATTGAAGTTTAAGAAGGACCTATGTTATTCAGAGGGGTTTATTGAAGTTTAAGAAGGACCTATGTTATTCAGAGGGGTTTATTGAAGTTTAAGAAGGACCTATGTTATTCAGAGGGGTTTATTGAAGTTTAAGAAGGACCTATGTTATTCAGAGGGGTTTATTGAAGTTTAAGAAGGACCTATGTTATTCAGAGGGGTTTATTGAAGTTTAAGAAGGACCTATGTTATTCAGAGGGGTTTATTGAAGTTTAATAAGGACCTATGTTATTCAGAGGGGTTTATTGAAGTTTAAGACGGACCTATGTTATTCAGAGGGGTTTATTGAAGTTTAAGAATGACCTATGTTATTCAGAGGGGTTTATTGAAGTTTAAGACGGACCTATGTTATTCAGAGGGGTTTACTGAAGTTTAAGAAGGACCTATGTTATTCAGAGGGGTTTACTGAAGTTTAAGAAGGACCTATGTTATTCAGAGGGGTTTATTGAAGTTTAAGAAGGACCTATGTTATTCAGAGGGGTTTATTGAAGTTTAAGAAGGACCTATGTTATACAGAGGGGTTTATTGAAGTTTAAGAAGGACCTATGTTATTCAGAGGGGTTTATTGAAGTTTAAGAAGGACCTATGTTATTCAGAGGGTTTATTGAAGTTTAAGAAGGACCTATGTTATACAGAGGGGTTTATTGAAGTTTAAGACGGACCATGTTATTCAGAGGGTTTATTGAAGTTTAAGAAGGACCTATGTTATTCAGAGGGGTTTACTGAAGTTTAAAAAGGACCTATGTTATTCAGAGGGGTTTATTGAAGTTTAAGGACCTATGTTATTCAGAGGGGTTTATTGAAGTTTAAGAAGGACCTATGTTATTCAGAGGGGTTTATTGAAGTTTAAAAAGGACCTATGTTATTCAGAGGGGTTTATTGAAGTTTAAGGACCTATGTTATTCAGAGGGGTTTATTGAAGTTTAAGAAGGACCTATGTTATTCAGAGGGGTTTATTGAAGTTTAAGAAGGACCTATGTTATTCAGAGGGGTTTATTGAAGTTTAAGAAGGACCTATGTTATACAGAGGGGTTTATTGAAGTTTAAGACGGACCTATGTTTTTCAGAGGGGTTTATTGAAGTTTAAGAAGGACCTATGTTATTCAGAGGGGTTTACTGAAGTTTAAAAAGGACCTATGTTATTCAGAGGGGTTTATTGAAGTTTAAGGACCTATGTTATTCAGAGGGGTTTATTGAAGTTTAAGAAGGACCTATGTTATTCAGAGGGGTTTATTGAAGTTTAAGAAGGACCTATGTTATTCAGAGGGGTTTATTGAAGTTTAAGGACCTATGTTATTCAGAGGGGTTTATTGAAGTTTAAGAAGGACCTATGTTATTCAGAGGGGTTTATTGAAGTTTAAGAAGGACCTATGTTATTCAGAGGGGTTTATTGAAGTTTAAGAAGGACCTATGTTATTCAGAGGGGTTTATTGAAGTTTAAGAAGGACCTATGTTATTCAGAGGGGTTTATTGAAGTTTAAGAAGGACCTATGTTATTCAGAGGGGTTTATGGAGATGGTATTCACCGATCTGAGACCTAGAGGTAGATTATAAACTACAGTAAATACAATCGTCAACGGGTTAACCAGAATATGATGCCAATTACGTCATCGTGTTAAAAGGGTTAAAAGCAATCCTCCATAAGGTTCCTATTCATCAATTGACCACTTGCGAGTTTTGATCTATAAGGAAGTTGGAGCCGTAGACAACGATTATTTAACAGACTTTACAGCTAAAATACGATCGTAGTACATTTATAAATACATAAAACCAAATTCAACATACCATTTATCCATCAGAAACCTACATTATTATTGCATTTCTGTCTAATATCGATGTTCACAGCTCCAACTTCCTTCTAGCGCGAAACTCGCATGTGGTCAAATTGGCATTTCTCCCATTTATATCCACTTCCCTTGTAATTATCCCCTTACTCTTTCCATTTTTTTTTTTTTTTTTTTTTTACGATTTCATTATCCCAAATTTGCATATTTTTTTTTTTTTTTTTTTTTTTATCCCAAATTTGCATGCACTCTTGAAGGACCACCGGGGCATGAACACATGAACACACATCCCCGAGAGGCTAGCTCCCACCGAGACCAAACCCGTAGCCATTTTATATAACTTAAGGGCGAGGTACTTGCTTTTTCTGGACCCCCTTCTCCTTCATCTTTAGCATATTAGTTATGAGATTTTAAGACGATATTTACGTTAGTTTGGCGAATTTGAGACCTTTCGCCACATTTCCTGGTCAATATTAATATCTTTCGTGCCATTTAGGTGTCGATTCTTTCCTGGCGAGCGATAGCGAGCCTGTAATTTTAGAAGGAACCGGTCTCCGGCCGGGCCATTTTTCTACCGAAAAATTTACAAACTTTTCTTGAAAGGGGGTCTAGAGGGTGTTGTTTATAGCTTGATGAAGGTCTAGCGAGGAAACTCAAAAATATAAATTAATAGGCCAAAAAACAAGCACTACCCCCTTAATACTATTTGGTCCGACGTCTTGCGGGTTATTTTGATATCTTGTTTAATTATTATTGAGGATTTGGCTTGTTTTTGCTATCTTTGAGGGGATTACTATGTCTCCTAGGCTAACTAAACCGCCTTTCCAGAGGGATCTGCCTTGTGTGGGCCAATCGGCTTTCTGCAGACTCCCATTTTCTTATGTGTATATGTTCCTTCAAGCTAAACAAAGTTCACCCATAGTCCCTTCTAGCTAAATGTCTTCTTTCTAAGTTACAGGCTCGCTATCGTTCGCACAGAAAAACAAAATCGATACCTGAATGGAGTGAAGTATCTTATTATCACTAAACTAATGAGGTCAAACGTCTTAAGATCTTCAAGCTAATGGGGCGAAATAGGAGGAGTTTCAAAAAGAGCCCCCTCGGACCAAATACGACTAACCTATTTGCGTCTCTTCATTATATTCTGGCTACTATTAGACGACTTTATGTAGCTTCTTTATGTAGTGCTTCTTTTTGGGGCTATATATTTAATGATTTATATATATTAAATTATTTATATATATTTTAGTTTCCTCGCTAGACCTCCATCAAGCTTTAAAAAAACAAAAAACACCCTCTAGACCCCCTTTCAAGACAAATTTGTAAAGTTTTTGGTAGAAATATGTCCTGGCCGAAGGCCGTTTCCTCCTAAAATTACAGGTTCGCTATCGCTCGCCTGGAAAGAAATCGACACCTTAATGCCACGAAAGGTCTTAATATTGGCAAATACATGGGGTGAAAGGTCTCAATATTGCCAAACTAATGGAACAAACGTCTTAAAATCTCAAAAATAATGGTGCTAAACATGAGGGAAAAAGGAGTCCAGAAAAACGAACACTCCACCTTTAACCCTTTCACGCTCATATGACGCAGAGGTTGCCAGATTAGCAATAAGAAATAGAGTTCTCTCACTCTTATAATTACCTCTCCAAAATTAGTTTTCTGCCCACAGCTAACTTAAAGACAACTGCAGAGGTTGAAGTAACTAAACTATAGGTTTCTAAATACCCCTGATGGTAACAAAGGCTTGAAAGTATCTCCAATAGGCTCAATATCGCGTCATATGTCGGAGAGGGTTAAGAAGGATCTCTGGGAATCAAAGTGGTGCTATTCTAATTAACCCTCTGACTTCCCGAATTTCTTCTTGAATTTTATTATATTGTGTAAATGTATACTACAGTAGATTAAATTAAGTTAGTTTTGTTCTCTCTCTCTCTCTCTCTCTCTCTCTCTCTCTCTCTCTCTCTAGCCTCTCCCCTCCCTCTCTCTCTTTCTCTCTCTCTCTCTAGCCTCTCCCCTCCCTCCCCTCCCCCCCTCTCTCTCTCTCTCTCTCTCTCTCTCTCTCTCTCTCTCTCTCTCTCTCTCTCTCTCTCTCTCTCTCTCTCTCTCTCGCTCTCTCTCTCTCTCTCTCTCTCTCTCTCTCTCTCTCTCTCTCTCTCTCTCTCTCTCTCCCCTCCCTTCCTTTCCCGGTGTCTCAGAACAAATATTCCTTCCTCTTCTCACCTAGGCTAGCTCCTCCCACACCCTTTGTCGTGTGTTTAGCCTCTTAAGGGGAGGCTGGCCGTTTGTTTGGTCTATTAATTAATTTATTGATATATTGTTGTAGTTTCCTCCCTAGACCTCCATCACCCTTAGAAAAACTCCCCCTAGACCCCCCTTCAAGATAAATTTGTACATTTTTCGGTAAAAAATTGTCCCGGCCGAAGGCCGCTATCGCTATCGGTCTCCAGGAAATAATCGACACCTAAATGGCACGAAAGGTCTTGAAATTGACAACAAAATGAGGCGAAAGGTGTTAAAATCGCCAAACTAATGGGCCGAACGTCTTATAATCTCAAAACTAGTGGGGCTAAACATTAGGGAGAAGGGAGTCCAGAAAAACGGTCTGCCTCCCCTTAAGGGGGTAGTACTCGCTTTTTCGGGACCCCCTTCTCCCTCATGTTTAGCCTATTAGTTTTGAGGTTTTAAGATGTTCGTTCCGTTAGTTTGGCGATGGTTAGACCTTTCGCTTCATTTTGTTGTCAATTTTAAGACCTTTCGTACCTTTCAGTTGTCAATGTTTTCCTGGCTAGCGATAGCGAGCCTCTAATTTTTAGAAGTAACTGGCCTTTGGCCAGGGCATTTTCTACCGAAAAATGTACACATTAATCTTGATAGGGGGTCTAGGGAGTGTTTTTTCTAAGCTCGATGGAGGTCTAGCGAGGAAACTAAAAAATAAATAAAATCATAAATATATAGACCAAACACCAAGCACTACCCCCTAAACTTAGGATTTTATACATACACTTATATACAGTTTAAGAAGGAGCTATATGCTATCCAGCGGTGTTATCGGTCATATTTAGCCATTTAAGTCGTATAGGTAGATTATGAACTAAACAAAAGCGTCTAATGGTGAACCAAAATATGATTAAAAAATTACGTCATCGTGCTGAAGGGGTTAAGGGGGTCACCTGCTTTTTGTTCTCTCATTTTCTCTCTTTCTCTGCCTTGTATCCGTTCGGCCCCATTCAGCCTACTGTTTTAAGACGTTTTTTCCCATCCAGCATTGTATGGAGAAATACGGCTTCGCCGGAGACATTTTTCTATCAAAAAATTTCCAAATTTAGCCAGATGTCAAAAACATTTGTAAAAATATACTGGCTCGCTACTGCTCGTCAGGACAAAATCTATACCTGTATGAGGATAAACGTCTTAAAACAGTAGGATGAACGGGGCCGAATGGAGAGAGAGAGAGAGAGAGAGAGAGAGAGAGAGAGAGAGCGAGAGAGAGAGAGAGAGAGAGAGAGAGAGAGAGAGAGAGAGAGAGAGAGAGAGAGAGAGAGAGAGAGAGAGAGAGAGAGAGAGAGAGAGAGAGAGAGAAGGAAAACAAAACGAGGTGGTCTGACGTCCTGTGGGTTATAATGATATTTTGTTTCATTATTTTTTAGGATTATTCTTGTTTAGTGTCATTTTTTAGCAATGTAGTTTAGCTGTTCCCCTAGGCTAACATAAACGACACCCGAAACTTTCTTCAATGCAGCTCTGTACATTGTAGTTCGTGAATAAACAACACAATACTGATATAACCACTTTAAAATAATATGCAATTCAAATAATTATCCATGCAAATCCATGGGGCGAAAGGTCTTAAAATCGACTAACTAATGGGGCAAACATCTTAACATCTGAAAACTAATGGGGCTAAACACGAGGGAGACGGGGCTCTAGAACAATTACCCTCTCACCTTAAGCAGGCCTATTGTGATCATTATTTAACCCCTACAGTACCGGCGACGTCTTTTTCCATTATATTCTAGCAACTATTAGACGATTTTATTCAGCTCAGGACGGGTACCCAGTAAGGGGACATGGGCCGGTTTTCTGGACCAATTTCTCCCTCATGTTTAACCTCATTAGTTTTCAGATTTTAAGATGTTTGCCCCATTAGTTAGTCGATGTTAAGACCTTTCGCCCCATTTCTTCGTCAATATTTATACCTTTCGTGCTATTTAGGTGGGGTTTTTTCCCCTGGCGAACGATAGTGAGCCTGTAATGTTGGAAGAACCGGCCATTGGCCGGGAAATTTTTCTACCGAAAAATGTACAAATTAATCTAGAAAGGGGGTTCTAATGGATGTTTTTTTTTTTTTTAATTTGATGGAGGTCTAGGGATGAAACTAGAAAAATAATGAATACATGCAAAAATCGCCCAAAAGTGAACCATCCCCCTTTAAAAGATTTGCTATCCGCTAAACCCATACATTATTCCCATCACCCACACCCCAACCCATACACACAATGCAGTATAGGCTATAGTCTATTCGCTGTAGGTAGGCGAAAAATTGTGACTTCTATCCTCTGTAACCTAAAATGGGTTAGAACAAATTGGCTGTACATTTCCACATCTATTCCTTGACTGACTCTTCCCAAATGGTGGAAGTATTAGCTCGCTTACTCTAGTGTTTTTTTTTTAGTTACAAAGGTTAGAGGTCATGATTTCTCGCCCACTTACAGCGAATAGACTATAACCAATAAATGTTGTGCTTAGCGTTGAACCAAGATATTTACACTGCTACAAATGTGCGTTCAAATGAAACCCGAATGATACGTAAAATAGGCGTTTGAATCAATTACATGTACTATATGACCTGAAAACCCTATCATTACTCATTTATGCATGATATTTTGTTACAATTGATCGCAAAATGTAACGTAAAATAAACAAAGTGTGTTTAATGTTTACGTGTACTAATTTGAACAGAAACCCGTTCATTATTCATCTATGTGTACCATTTTTGTTACACTTGATCGTAACATTTTCACAGTGAACGGTGGAAAATCCTGGTCCTCCAATCCCTCCCCTCACTCTTGTCTAATGACCCTGTTACCCTCAACTGAGTATGGGGGTCGTTAGTGGTTAGTGACCCTCGTTACTGATTGACTCTTTTTAGTATCTCTCACTCTCTCTCTCTCTCTCTCTCTCTCTCTCTCTCTCTCTCTCTCTCTCTCAATCTTTCTATCTCGTCATATTTGTTCCACTAATTATTGAGAAAACAGCTGGTAAAAGTAAGTTTTATAGGAATGTTTGTATATACTGTATATATATATATATATATATATATATATATATATATATATATACTTTTTAAGGCGGATAATGTACGTCTTCGGATGCTGATTTCAAGACAATTGATATAACACTTTGGCACCGTTACGTATGTAAGGTATGTAAGTAATATAGAAAACAAGTTAGTTTATCGCCAGCAAACAAAAAAAAAAAAAAAAAAAAAACGAGATAACAAAAACAAAAAAATTGACTATAGGCCTTACCGTGTGTTGGTCTGTTGGTGGTGTTGGTCTTGGGGAGGGCAAAGGGGGAAGACCTCTGGTTAATGGGTCTTAATTACTCTTGTCGGGGAAGACGGAGTGGCTGGGGAGGGGGGATGGGGGGGGGGAGGAGGTATAAGGAGGAAAGGTGAAATTGAAATAGAAATAGTTTATTTAGCCAGAACACAATTTGTACAATAAGTTGACAATTTCATAAACTTGAAATAAGTCTGAGCCTTATAAGAAGAACTCTCTTTAAGGCACCTTCAGTAAAACTCTATTTTACTTTGTAATGTATAGCCAAATTGAAGATATGTATCCATAATAACACTTAGTAAATTGTTACCCTATTCTACACTTACACAATGCAGACACAGAATAATGGTGCACTGCATGAAACTATGTATCATACTGTATGCATATCATTCAACTAGGCAAATATATAAATACCTGGATACTAAGTGAGACTTGAGGGACATCTGAAAACTAGAAATGTAGTGTTTAATTTGAATGTCATGGAGTATTTCATTACATACTTTTACGTCATGGTACTTTATAGACGTGTGGGACTGCTTAGTTGTCATTAGTGGGTTTTGTAAAGGATTATTCCGTAAATTATATCTATCATTTGTGTGATAGCTCAACATTCCTGGATTAGGGAGGAGAAGGAGAGGACGGAAGGGGAGAAGGAGGGAGGGCGAGAAGGAGAGGAGGGAGGGCGAGAAGGAGAGGAGGGAGGGGAGAAGGAGAGGAGGGAGGGGGAGAAGGAGAGGAGGGAGGGGGAGAAGGAGAATAGTGAGGGGGAGGGGGGGAGAAGGAGATGAGGGAGGGAGGGGGAAGGATAGGAAGAAGATAGAAGTGGAAAGGTGAGGAGAAGGAGAGGAGGGAGGGGGAGAAGGAGGAGGGGGGGGGAGAAGGAGAGGAGCGAGGGGGAGAAGGAGAATAGGGAGGGGGAGAAGAAGGGAGGGGGAGGAGAGGAGGGAGGGGGAGAAGAAGAATAGTGAGGGGGAGAAGGAGGGAGGGGGAGAAGGAGGGAGGGGGAGAAGGAGAGGAGGGAGGGGGGAAGGATAGGAAGAAGGTAGAATGTGGAAAGGTGAGGAGAAGGAGAGGAACCCCCTATATTTTTAATTATGTTATTATAACTTTCTTTTCAGTCAAAATAATACATAGTTTTGTAGTTCATGTAAAGACAAATATATTCTTAAATTCGTTTCCAGAGCTATACTTCCATAATTAGAATGGGTCAAGTACACCCATATTTATGAGTGGGCTAGAGACTATTGCATCCGAGTGTACCTATGGTATATGGGAAAACCAAGTAAACAGCTACCCATTAATTACCCTCTCATCCATTCTCTTTAACTACTTTCTTGACAGACTACCCGGTATCTGTATTCCTTCTCTCTCTCTCTCTCTCTCTCTCTCTCTCTCTCTCTCTCTCTCTCTCTCTCTCTTAAATCTTTTGTTTGCCACATTCTGTCCATATTCTGTATTAGTTCCAATTACATTTTGTGCTGTTTATGCTTACCCTTATCTTCCCAATTTCTGCTCTTTTCCCCACCAAAACCACCTTCACCCCCACCGTTACTACCCGTGCCCCCTACCCACAATATCTCCGTCTCGTTGCCCCAAAATATGTGTGACTGATGCTCCATTTTATAGATATTCCTCCCCCCCCCCCCCCACACACACTCACTATTCCTATCCTTCCACCATTCCATCCATAGCCTTCAGCCAGACCTATTCCCCTATTCTTTCTCCCCTGATAGACGGATGGTACGCTTGCCTTACACTCCTCCCCTACTTTCCACACGATTTCTCTAACTATTCACCCAATCATTCCCCTCTATAAGACCCCTCCCCACCACCCGCACCACCTTACCTTCCATTAATCCCTTCTACCTCCTACCCCCTACCCTCCACCCATACCACCCCTACCCTCCACTCAATCCTCCACTACCCCCTGTCCTATCTACCATTAACCCATCCACCCATACCATCCCTCACCTCCATCCACCTTTCCCTCCCCCACGACCATCCACCCTCCACTTAACCCTCCATTCAGATGCCCCCTCCACTCCCCCTGTCCTACCTACCATCAACCCATCCACCCATGTCATCCCCACATGACCATCCACCTTACCCTTCCCCACAAGACCATCCACCCTCCCTTCCCCCTCATCCACAGCCCCCCCCCCCCCCCCCACAGTGAGGATAACGACTTAATTACCGCGGTGACTCTAATTTCATACCATTAGGGCAGGCCATTAAAAAGAAGTTCAATTTACGGGTATTTCTGCGTATTTTGTTCTGCTAGTGATGCTGTTAGCCTACTGGACCGGGGGGGGGGGGGGGGGGGGAGGGGGGGGGGGAAGGAGGGGGGGAGAATATGATAATGATAGCAATGAACATGAAGTTGTGGGTGTTGATGATGATGATTATGATTGTGATGATGTATGGTAATGGTGATGAAGTTATGGGTGTTGATGATGATGATTGTGATGATGTATGGTAATGGTGATGAAGTTGTGTTGAGGATGATGATGTTGATTGTGATGATGTATGGTAATGGTGATGAAGTTGTGGATGTTGATGATGATGATTATGATTGTGATGATGTATGGTAATGGTGATGAAGTTGTGGGTGTTGATGATGATGATGATGATTGTGATGATGTATGGTAATGGTGATGAAGTTGTGTTGAGGATGATGATTGTGATGATGTATGGTATTGGTGATGAAGTTGTGGGTGTTGATGATGATAATGATGATTGTGATGATGTATGGTATTGGTGATGAAGTTGTGGGTGTTGATGATGATGAAGATGATTGTGATGATGTATGGTAATGGTGATGAAGTTGTGGGCGTTGATGATGATGATGATTGTGATGATGTATGAGAATGGTGATGAAGTTGTGGGTCTTGATGATGATAATGATGATGATTGTGATGATATATGGTATTGGTGATGAAGTTGTTTATGATGATGATTGTGTGGATGTATGTTAGTGGTGATGAAGCTGTGAGTGTTGATGATGATAATGATGATGATTTTGATGATGTATGGTAATGGTGATGAAGTTGTGGGTGTTATGGGTGATGATAATGATGACAGTGGTGATGAGGATGAGGGTGTGTGGTGATTGTAGATATTGATAATGATGGTTGCTGTGAGGATCCTTATCATGAAGGTTTGAGGATTGCAAAAATGAAAACGCCATGGAGATAATAGCGAGTATATGAGTTTAAGGGAGCCCAACTCGCTTTTTCGCTATCTCTCTCTCTCTCTCTCTTTGGCTTGTATCCATTCGGCCCCATTCAGCCTACTGTTTTAAGACTTTTACCCCCATGCAGGTGTCAATATTTTCCTGGCGAGCGGTAGCGAGCGAGCATATACTGTATGTATTTTTGCTTTGAAAGCAAGCTAAATTTGTACAGTTTTGGATAACAAATTGTCTCTGGAAGCCGGATTTCTCCATACAATGCTGGCTCGCTATCGCTCGCCAGGAAGAAATCAACACCTGGATGGGGATAAACGTCTTAAAACAGTTGGCTGAATGGGACCGAATGGATACAAGCCAGAGAAAGAGAGAAAAGGAGAGAAAGAGAAAACAAAGCAGGTAATCCCCCTTATTGAAGTGAAGGGATTAGGATAACTTTCCCAGACTTCATTCAAAGTAAAATATGGCCAACCAGACCCCTTCAAGCTATATTTGTAAAGTTTTCTATAAGTAACACCCCGTTCTTTAACATTAATCATCAATTACAAACCCCAATGTATTTGAACAAACTAATGAAAGCATATGGTCCTCCCGGGATTCGAACTCGGGACACCATACCCAGAACAAAATCACCTAAACCATTACACCACCATCACAGTAATAAAGGTCCCAGCCGAAGACTGATTGTAATTTCCAAAACAGGCTAATTTCGTTCGACGGTCAATGTTGTATGTAAAATGTTTAGTAATAGCCACTACAGTCGATTCATTATAATTTGGCTCAAGATCTCTACCACTAACCTCTAGAAATAAAAAAAACGACTAGAGTAATCCAGCAAAAATAATCATACTATTTGGGAAGAGTCAGCTGGGAAATACAGTAGGCGTGACAATTTACAGCCCAGAGGTTAGAGGTCACGATTCCTGGCCTACTTATCACGAATAGACTATAATGCTATTGAAAGAGCTGTTAATATAAATAATATGACATAAATTATGACATAAATAATAAAGAGTTTACACGATGTTATGAAGTAAGCATGAAGAAAGGTAATGCTATGCAGTAAGAAGAAAGTAAGGAGAGAGTAAGAAAGTAAGGGTCGTTGATGCTATGAAGTAAAATTGATGCTATGAAGTAAGAAGGGAAGCAGAGGCAAGATTCGTTGATGCTATGAAGTAAGAATGATGCTATGAAATAAGAAGGGAATAAGTATAGGGAAGGGTCATTGTTGCTATGAAGTAAGAAGAGAGTAAGTAAGAAAGGGTCGTTGATGCTATGAAGTAAGAAGCGAGTAAGTAAAAAAGGGTCGTTGGTGCTATGAAGTAAGATTGATGCTATGAAGTAAGTAGGGTGGGTGAGGGAAAGGTCGTTGATGCTATGAAGTAAGATTAATGCTATGAAGATTGATTGATGCTATAAAAAAAGAAAATAGTAAGGAGGGTCGTTGATGCTATGATGTAAGATTGATGCTGTGAAATAAGATTGATGCTATGAAGATTGATGCTATGAAGTAAGATTGATGCTATGAAGAAAGAAAGGAGTAAGGAGTTGATGCTATAAAGTAAGATTGATGCTATTAAGTAAGATTGATGCTATGAAGAGTGATGATATGAAGTAAGAATGGAAGGATGAGGTAAGGGTTGTTGATGCTATAAAGTAAGATTGATGCTATGAAGTAAGAATGGACGGATGAGGTAAGGGTGGTTGATGTTGCGACGTTGTTGTTACAGGTGTTGCTAATGATCATACTAAGTGGTGATGATAGGGGGGGGGGAAGGGGGGCTAAATTAATAACCCTGGATAATTATAATAATGCTGATGGGGACATTGTTTGCGGTCTTCTTCTTGTGGGAGTAGTAGTGATGTAATGATGCACCTTTGGGGGGGGGGGGGAGCAGTGTTTGTATTGTCTTAGGATCTCTCACTGTCTTATATTTACTGTATAGCTTACTTGCTTGCCTGCTTGATTGATTGTCAGACAGACAGACAGACATACAGATACGTAGATAGATAGATAAATATATAGATATATAGAACAATTGAGATAGATAGATATACAGACAGACAGACAGACAGACAGACATACAGACAGAGAGAGAGAGAGTGAGGGAGAGAGAGACAGACAGACAAACAGAGAGAGAGACAGAGAGACGGACACAGAGAGAGAGAGAGAGAATGATTTTAATATGCATCTCATTACTCACACCAGCTACCTCTTTATATCCAATTACCATAATATATGACAGGACAACTGCTTGTTTTGTTATACATATCTCTGAATGACGCCTAAATTGGGGGCCTGCAAATCTGTATATCTTGAATTATGTTTTTCTTTCTTCGTTGATTTCAATGTGTAACTAAGTATATGAGTAAAGAGTTGAGAGCGAGAGAGAGAGAGAGAGAGAGAGAGAGAGAGAGAGAGAGAGAGAGAGAGAGAGTTGAGAGCGAGAGTGGTTGGAAGAGAGAGAGTGCGTGTGTGGGGTGTTGAGAAGTGGAGAGAGTGATTGAGAGGAGTATTTAAGGGGCCGTTTTGTTGGTCTATTAATTTATGAATTCCTGTATTTCTTAGTTTCCTCGCTAGACCTCCATCAAGCTTAGAAAAACACCCCCTAAACTTCCCTTCAAGATAAATTTGTACATTTTTCGGTAGAAAAATTTCCCGGCCGAAGGCCGCTTCCTTTTAAAATTTCAGGCTTGCTATCGCTCGCCAGGAAAAAAATGAGACTTAAATGGCACGAATGGTCTAAAAATTGACAAAGAAATGAGGCGAAAGGTGTTAAAATGGCCAAACTAATGGGTCAAACGTCTTAAAATCTCAAAACTAATGGGGATAAGCATGAAGTAGCAAGGGGACCAGAAAAACGGCCCATCTCCCCTTAAGTGTGTGAGTGTAAGGTTAGAGAGTGAATGAGTGTGAGTCAATACCGAAGTGCAAGAGTAAAGAGTTATAGAGAGTGGGAGTGAGTAAGAGTTAGACAGACAGAGAGAGAGAGTGTGGAGGGAATGAGTGAAGACATATTGCAAAGCTCAGAGAGAGAGAGAGAGTGTGTGTTTGTGTGTGTTTATGTGTGTGACAGTGTGAGATATATAGACAAAGCAGAGAGAGAGAGAGAGAGAGTTACATAAATATACATAAATACACTGCGTGACTACACAGATCTTACGATTCGAACGAGATGGTCATAACTAAATATCAATAGAGATAGCAGAACCACATATTAAGATAAGTGGAAGAAAAGTACAGCAAAGAGAGAGAGAGAGAGTATTAGGAGGTAGAGAGAGTGAGAGTGAGTCCTCTTGCCCTTGACTTACACAGAGAAACTGGTGCCTACTAAAACTAACTGTACTAGCTAGGTAGGAGGTGTGTGTGTGTGAGTATGTGTGTGTGTGTGTGACTGTTTATGTGCATTTACGTGATTTTATATGTTGCTTGAGACGAGTTATGATAGGTATGGTAAAGATATTCAGTATATATATATATATATATATATATATATATATATATATTATATATATATATATATATATATAGTGAATGGGATAAACATAAAAATAGACGAAGAAGAAGAGGGAAGGTATGGAGAAAGCAGAGAAGAAAAGAGAATAAGAAACAGACTGAATGAGAGAGAAGAGGGGAGAGATAGAGAAAGAGAGAGAGAGAGATAGAGAGACAAGAAATAAATAAAGAGAGAGAGAGAGAGAGAGAGAGAGAGAGAGAGAGAGAGAGAGAGAGAGAGAGAGAGAGAGAGAGAGAGAGATAGAGTAGAGAGAGGGAAGGGTTACGAGGAAGGGAAGGTATATCATTTGCATAAATATGGACACCCCCCCCACCCCCCCCCCCCCACCTCCCCCCTAGAGTGTGGCAAGAGAGAAAGAGAGATGATACTCGCCTGACAACCATACACACACATACATACATACATACACACACACACACTTACACACACACTTAAGGACACCAACACAATTGCACAAACAAACATGACAAATTTTAACCACACAAACACACACACACACAATGAACATACCCACACTTAAGTACAATCACATAATTGCACAAACAAGCATTAAAGATCTAAACCATACACACACACACACACGCACACACACACACGCACACACACACCTGCTCTCCCTTATCTGACAATGGGTTTTCTTGGTTGGCTTGTGGGGTAATGTGTGTATTTTGAAATATATGTACATGCGGCAGTCCGCTATTAATCGTACGGTATATATTCAAAGGTATACCAGATTTACTAAACAATATGATCCTTGTGCCCCTAATCAATGTGCAGAAACTCCTGCCCATGAATGGTAAAAAATAAAAATAAAATAAATAATAATTATATATATACTGTACATATATATATATTTATATACTGTATATATATATATATATATATATATATATATATATATATATATATATATATATAGAAACATATATATTCTGTATATATATATATATATATATACACAACATATACAGTATATATATTATATATTAGACACTATATATATTATACTGTACAACAACACAAATGCCATACTCAGTAATTCTCGAGAGGGGGTGGCCATGAACATTAGGCGTTTGTCACGAATTGCTAGGTCAAGTTGCCCGGACTTGACATCTTCCAATTACATTTTGACAGTGAGGGCTCGATCCGCCGACCCTATGATTAGCAGCCGACGCTCTACTGACTATGCCACGGCTTCATAAACGTGATTTGTTGTCGTGATAGTGTAATGCTTAGTGTGCGGAATTTCGATGTGAGTATCCTAGGTTCGAGTCCTTGGAGTATCGCATGCATTCAATACTTTCGTTGATTTCATTAGTTAGGTTTATTTGTAAATTAATTTGGTGGGTTGGTGAAAACAAATATTAAATTATATTGGCTTACCATATTGAGTCTGTGTTGAGGGTTCTATTATGTGTATATTAATGTTAACCCCTCCATCACCATTACGTAATATTCATCTATTCTGGTTACCCTCAGACGATTTCTTTTAACATGTTTATAAATCTATCCCTAGGACTTGTATACACCCTCTGAATATCACATAGTTCCTTCTTAAACTGAATAAATCCTTCTAACTTTAGCCAGAACATAAGGCCAAAGGACGTCATCGTGCTGAAGGGGTTAATGTAGGAGTTTGTTGTATTTTGTATTTTGTATATTTTTGTATTTTTTTCTAATATTTCTAATGAGTTTTCCCCGCTACTACTGTTTTTATTAGCCACAGGGAAGCAGCTCTCTTCTCTCTGTTCCCATACAATAAATTTGCATGTATAATTTATCGATTCGCTCCCTCTCCCTATCCCCCCTTCAACCCCCCTCTCTCTTGCTCTTTCTTTCACTCTCTCACTCTCACTTTCTTTAATTTTCTCTCTCTTAGGAATATACTCACCCCCTAACTATCCATATATTTTTCAATGTTGCTATGCCTTCATATACGGCAAACACGTAATGTAATGTTGATTTTTGTTCTCTCTCTCTCTCTCTCTCTCTCTCTCTGGGGTTTACTCACAACCTCAATATCCATCAATTGTTCAATGTTGCTATGCTTTAATATTCATCGGACACTTATTGTAATGTTGAAATCGCTCTCTCTCTCTCTCTCATAACAACTCAATGGGCAGAAGACTCTCCCATCATTCTGTTCAACCCTATCGTCCCCTCTCTACCCATCTTCAATCCCCCACCCCCATCTCTCCCCCCATCCCCCACACCTCTGGCTCTCTCCCCACCCTCCCCTACCCCCTGCTTACCTTTGACCTCTACGCACAATGGCATAAGGAGGTGGAGTCTGAGCTTAATGGTATCAAAAAAGGCGAATTAGCATATGCATAGGTGGGGGTACATTTATCAGGTGGTAATGGCTGTGAGGGGGAGGGGGGGGGAGGGTAGGAGGGAGGGGAGGGGAGGTTTGGGACGGAGGGGAGTGGGGTGTTGAAGGAGGGAGGGATGGGGAGGGGTATATAGAGAGAGGGAGGGAGGGATGGGGAGGGGTATATAGAGAGAGGTAGGTAGGGGGTTGAAGGGGGGGATTGGGGGTAGAAGGAGAGAGGGAGGGTAGCAGGGGAGGCGGGGGGGAGGACTAGTGGGGGATAAAGAAGGAGGGAGAGGAGAGGGAGTAAGAACAAGAAGGAAGGAAGGGAGGGAAGTGAGGGTTGGAGGATGAAGGGAGAGCAGGGAGGATAGGAGAGAATGGGGATAGAAGGAGGAGATTATGATGGAGGAAGGCAGAGAGGAGGGAACAAGAGAGGTGGCTGGAGCGAAGTAGGGAGATGGAGGGGAGAAGAGAAACAACCAAATGGGAAGAGAGGTAATACTTTTGAAGATGTAATATATGACAAAGTTTACAATAACGTGGAAGGTGTAACCCCAAAAAGAGAGAAAACAAAATATACAAGAAATAAGAAGGGAGTAAAATTATTGTGAGAAATTAAACTATAAAGGATGATTATGTAAATTATGTAGATTACTACAAAGATGAAGAAGATAGTTTATTTTTTGTTTCTTTTACAAGTATTTACTACAGTCACAACATGTAGAATGCCACATGTTTCATTACCTTTGACAGATACAGTTTTACATAATTTTGGTAAATTAATAATGATTTCAGAGCATGTGATTTAGTACTTAGCATGCTTAAATTACAAGCAGTTATCAATAGTTCACGCTAATCCTCACAACGAAAATATTATATTAACTTTCGATAAATACTGTATATATAAATATATTAACTTTCGATATATACTGTATATATATATATATTGGAAGTAAAACAAATTATTTCCATCCATGTGTGTTGTAGGATCGAAAATTGACATATTCGTGAATTGATCAAGTTGCACCTGTCGCCTGTGAAAGTAAATCAAGACCCTCTGTGTGTGTGTCGGGGTCAGGTCAGTGGTGTGGGTGGTTGACTGCCCTTTCCCCTCTCCCTCTCACCACCCCCTCCTACAGCCGCTCCACCTGTCACGCCCCCCCCCCCCCCCCCCCTTGGAGGTCCAATACCCCCCTCCCCTTCCGTCCCTCTCCTACAACAACTCCACCTGTCACGCCCCCATCCCCCCTTGAAGTCCAGTCGACCCCCTCCTACAGTAACTCCACCTGTCACGCCCCCCATCCCCCCCCCACGTCCAGTATCCCCCCTACTACAGCCGCTCCCCCTATCATGCCCCCCACCCCCCCCCTCCCCCTCCCCTTGAACAGCAGCAGCGGCAGGAGGAACGGACTTACAGCTGAGGTGATTATTATTCATTTATGCAGGGTGGGTCGTGGTGTGTGTGTGTCGGACGGGTATTCAGTCAGGGGTTGGTGGCGGCGGCGACTGGCTGGATGGTGGTGGGCAGTCTTACTCCTGATGGCGTAGTGGACACAGGTCGCTGCTCCTGTGGTGGGCTGTTATCCTCCTGCAGGGCTGTTCTTCCTCCTCCTCGTAAGGCTGTTCTAGGGGTACCGCCGCTCCCTCGCTCTGCTCTGGTCGTTCTCTGCGCTTCCGCCCGGCATACAGTTGGTTCGATTGGTGGTGGTGCGCTACAGGTGGATGTGGTGGTGCTGGGGTGGTGATGTGGTTGGTTTGGTGGTGGAGCTGTGGTGTCATAGTGTGTGGTTGTTGTGGTGATGTGGTTGTTGTGGTGCTGGTTGTGATGTGGTTGTTGTGGTGCTGGGTGGAGTTGTGGTGTAATAGTGTGTGGTGAGGGGTTGTGGTGCTTGCGGTGAGGAGTTTATGGTGGTGGTCGTAGTGTTGTGGTGCTGGTGGTGATGTGTTTGTTGTGGTGGTACATCGGTAGTGATGCTCTTATATGATATTGATATTATTGTAGTGGTGGCGGTTGTGACGATGGTGATATTGGTAGCAGCGCTGGTGCTAATGTTATGGTAAAAGTGGTGGTAGAATTGGTTTTGGTGATTTACGCTGTGAGAATTTAGTGGTAGTGGTGGTGGTGGTGGTGGTAGTGGCAGTGGTGGTGTTGGAAGTAGTGGTGGTGGCAGTGGTGGTGTTGGCAGTAGTGGTGGTGGTGCTACTGTTTCAGCTACTGGAGACAAAAGGTTGCAGCCGTTGTGGACCGTTGCAGCCACTTCCGTTAATGCTTCTGTTGCTAAGTCTTAAATTACTGTTCGGACACCTGGTCATGTACAGTATATACAGTATACTTAACCCTTTGACTACCCGATTATGTCTTGAGTTTCATTTTGGTTCTCAGTAGACGATTGTATGCAGCTTTGGAAGTCTCTATAGTAGTTACTCGTTTCATTGATTTCTAGAGATACTTTCTAAGCTGAACAAATTCCCTAGCAATTAAGTAGATAATGTGTTATGTTCTTAATATGTTGCCCTGGCCGAAGGCCGATTTCTCCTAAACTGCAGACTCACTATCGCTCGCCAGCTAAATGACACCTAAGTGGCACGAAAGGTCTTAAAATGGACAAACAAATAGGGCGAAAGGTCTGAAAATCGCCAAACTAATGAGACAAGCATCTCATAATGTCAAAACTGGCCTTGCAATAATGCAAGGACTATAGTTTCCATTACTATCGTGAAACTAAAGCGGGTTTTCGGCGTTTGTTAGCAAGATAAAACTGATTATTGATTTTTGGTGGACTTTCAAGAATTTCAAGGATTTCGCTTATTCTTGGTCGGAATCCAACTATTTCTACTTCGTTGCTAGTGTAGTTAATTTTTAGAACTTGTATTATCATGGAATTCCTTGTTTTTGGTTTTATAGATGACTTGATACATATTAGATGTCGTTGTAGCCTATTTGTCTTTGGAAATAGTTCAGTTAATTTTATTATTTCCCTTAAGTGATCTTCCTAATACACGTGATATTGCTAAGTTAATTTTTCGTCCCAGGAAGGATGCTGATGATGCTGATGATAAAGATGATGATGAATATAATGATAATGCTGATGATGGTATGATTCTATGACCAGCTGTTTGATGTAGGGTAGGGTATTACAAAAACAAAAATATGAAATGCCGACAACTACATTTTATCATATTTTACGATAGAACCATTTGTTCATATTATTAGGTGTTCTCTTTAACATCAAAAGGAGAAGAACGAGATAAGAAATTGTGAGGCTATTTTTATTCAACATTAAAATAAGGAAAATATGCAATATTATTAATATTATTAATATGAATATTAATATTATTAATAGTAATAATAATATAATATTCAAATAATTATAATAATAATAATAATAATAATAAACATAATAATAATAAATATAATACAAATTAAAATAATAACAATAATACAATTAATAATAATAATAATACTAATAATAATAATAATAATAGTAATTATTATTATAAAATAACAACAAATAATTATGATAATAATAATAATTATAATAATGATAAAACTAATAAAGAACAATATTGAAATATCTTAAAATGTCAACCCTCGTCCATACAGCCAGCAAAAGAATAACAAACAAATACAGAACCATATTTATTTACATATATTTTTCGTTTAAATAATCTAAAAACAACTCAAGCTAGACATTTTCATAAGTCGGATAATTTTCAGGTAGTTGAAAATATCAATTACTTACAATAATTAATTAATTAGCCTAACAATTATTGTAACTGAATGTGCGACTGCATTAGGACAATAATAAATGTGGCAATATAAGTTAATATATTTCGGCCATTTACCCCAAACAACTGATTTCACAGAATGGCTCATGATATCCACTTTAAAAATAAGATAATTATTAAATACTTCTTACCGATTTATAAATTGTCCAACAGATGAAATAATTTATCACCAGCTCTTTCTAATCAGACTATTATTTTTTTGCATATTATTGTAGGTACTCCATGATATATATATATATATATATATATATATATATATATATATATACTGTATATATATATATATATATATATATATATATATATATATATATATACATATATATATATATATATAGTTTTGTATAAAGATATCTAAAATCATAGGAAAACTCCATAGTTGAGTTTTCCTAAATTGAACAATTCGTCTGACAGTTTAACATGAACATAAATTATTTTATGAACTAAAGGGTTATAATACTCACAATAATTATTCTATGAACTAAAGGGTTATAATACTCACAATAATTATTCTATGAACTACAGGGTTATAATACTCACAATAATTATTCTATGAACTACAGGGTTATAATACTCACAATAATTATTCTATGAACTAAAGGGTTATAATACTCACAATAATTAAGCAATACAATATTAATACTGAAAGATGCCATTTTGCAACTTGCGTCTATGAAACAGCTATACAGTATATATCCTTAAGTCTAACTATCGACAGATGAATTTGCTCTATTTCTTGTAAGATTATGTCAATATCTAAAAAGTTTTATTTAGTTGTTTATGTATTAATCTATTATATTTATATTAATTTTGTGTTCGTCCATCGCTACCACCAGGTGCTATTAAAAAATGTGCATAGCTCATCGGAGATTTAAAGATCGATGGGATCTCATTTTCGCCGTCAATATTACTTCGCTAGAATGATATGGCTTAATCTTATCTGTATCATTATTATTATTATTATTATATTATTATTATTATTATTATTATTGTTTTATTTTTATTTATATCATGATGACAATGCAGATAATGATAGTAATACCAATGCTTCTACTTATACTGAGGATGCTGCTGCTAATGATGATGATTTACGATAACTAAGTTAGCGTAGTTATAGAGCCACTGCTAACATAACATAACATAGGTGATGACGTCAGCAGCATACCTACGTCTCGCGTGCTATAATATCAATCTATCTATCTAGTGTTATAATAATATGTTCTCGTCAATTATCGATCGGCGCAGCGTAAGCAAAGTGACAGGAGCGTTTTTTTCCGACAACTGTAATCGGTATTAAATCTAACATCGTTCTTAAGGGGAGATTTCCACCTGGAGGATTTTTTTTCTTGACCCCTTTCTCCCTCATGTTTAGCCCCATTGCTTTTGATATTTCAAGACGTTCGCCCCATTAGTTTGGTGATTTTAAGAACCCTCGCCCCATTTCTGGCAATTTTAAGACCATTCGTGCCATTTAGGTGTCGATTTTTTCCTGGCGAGCGATAGCGAGCCTGTAATTTAAGGGGACTCGGCCTTCGGCCGGGACATTTTTCTACCGAAAAATGTACAAATTTATCTTGAAAGGGGGTCTAGGGGGAGTAATTTTAAACTTGATGGAAGTCTAGATAATCAACTAAAAACCTCCTCTTAACACCAATAACACCCAAAATAAAATTAATGAAAGCATGTGATTCTCCCAGGATTCGAACCTAGGACATGACATACAGTTGAATAAAACCCTTCTCTCACACCCTGCCTCGCCTTTTCCTTACTTCCCTCTCTCCCCTCCCCACAGAACTTACACACTCTAACCAATTACACCAGCAAGACGGTTAACCCTCTCCGACCTATGACGCGATTTTGAGCCGATTAGGGATACTTTAAAGCCTTTGTTGCCATCAGGGGTATTTAGAAACCTTTAGCTTAGTTACTTCAACCTCTGCAGTTGTCTTTGAGTTAGCTGTGGGCAGAAAACTAATTTTGGAGAGGTAATTATAACTGTGAGAGAACTCCATTTCTTATTGCTAATCTGGCAACCTCTGCGTCATATGAGTCTGAAGGGGTTTTAATATTTCCATATATCTGGAACCTTATCACAACTAGTAATATATAATGAACTACTTAGTCTTACCGATAAAAATGCTATAGTCCGTTCATTCTAGGTTGGGCAGCAATCGTAACCCCTAACCTCTCATCACTCAAAAAAAGACTAGAGTAATTGCGCTAATATTTCTACCAAATAGGTATACATGGCTAGGGAATATTTGTATGAATTGATAGCTCATTTGTTCTAGCCCTTTTTGAGTTACAGAGGTTAGAGTCTACGATTTCTGCCCAACCTAGAAATAACGGGCTACATATAGTTTCCAAAAAAAAAAAAAAAAAAAAAAAATGCCAAAATAATATTATTGATCAAAATAATCGCTCGTTAGAATTCGCCATAATCTGTTTAACCTCGCCTTCCTTGAATCGATCAGTGTTGCTTTGATGCAACTATATGACGTTTTGCTTGTTGGTCTAGTTGAACACTAGGTTGAGGGGAAGATGGATCATTAAGGGGAGATGGGCTGTTTTTCTGGTCCCCCTTCTCCGTCATGTTTAGCCCCAGTAGGTTTGAGATTTTAAGACGTTCGTTCCATAAGTTTGGCGACTTTGAGACCTTTCACCCTATTTCTTTGTTAATATTAAGACTCTTCGTGGCATTTACTGTAGGGGTCGATTTTATCCTGGCGAGCGATAGCGAGCCTGTAATTTTAGAAGAAGCCGGGAAATGTTTTCTATCGAAAAATGTACAAATATATCTTGAAGGAGGGTCTTGAGCGGGTGTTTTTATAGGTCTGATGGAGGTCTAGGGATAAAACTAAAAAGAATAGTAAAAAGATACATAAATTAGCAAATAAATACGCCCCTCTTCCCTTAAGGGGAGGTCTCCACTTGAGGGATTTTTTGCTTGACCCCTTTCTCCCTCATGTTTAGCCCCATTGCTTTAGATATTATAAAACGTTTGCCCCATTAGTTTAGCGATTTTAAGAACTTTCACCCCATATTAAGACCTTTCGTGCAATTCAGGTGTCGATTTTATCCTGGCGAGCGATAGCGAGCCTGTAATTTAAGAGGAACCGGCCTTTGGCCGGCACATTTTTCTACCGAAAAATTTACAAATTTATCTTGAAAGGGACTCAAGGGGGTGTAATTTTAAGCTTGATGGAGGTCTAGGGAACAAACTAAATACCTCCCCTTAACACAATCTCGTGCGATACTTGGTTCATTATGTTAAACCTGTTGTATATTATTTATAGTGTTTGTATTACCACGTCCTCGAACTGGTACAGTAGAAGTCAGGATTACACGGACATCACCACCTTATGATACAGTATATATATATATACAGTATACACGGGACGGTGATCATCAACTTGAGAACAGCAGTGGTAGGCTTAAAGGGAGGTTTCCACTTGAGGGATTTTTTTCTTTACCCCTTTCTCTCCCCATTGCTATTGAGATTTTAAGATGTTCGCCCCATTATTTTGACGATTTGAAGAACTTTCAACCCATTTCTGTTAATTTTAAGACCTTTCGTGCCATTTAGGTGTCGATTTTATCCTGGCGAGCGATAGCGAGCCTGTAATTTAAGAGGAACCGGCTTTCAGCCGGGACATTTTTCTACCGAAAAATGTACAAATTTATCTTGAAAGGGGCTCAAGGGGGTGTAATCTTAAGCTTGATGGATATCTACGGACCAAACTAAAAACCTCCCCTTAAGGGGGGTCACCTGCTTTCTTGTATCTCCTTTTCTCTCTTTCTCTGGCTTGTATCCATTAGGCCCCATTCAGCCTACTGTTTTAAGACGTTTATCCCCATCCTGGTGTCTATTTCTTCCTGGCTAACGATAGCGAGCCAGCATTGTATGGAGAAATCCGGCTTCAACGGAGAAATGTTTCTATCGAAAAATTTACAAATTTAGCCTGCTGTCAATTTTTGTTTTAACAAATATGCTGGCTCGCTACCACTCGCCAGGAGAAAAACAACACCTGGATGGGGTTAAAACGTTTTAAAACAGTAGGCTGAATGGGGCCGAATGGATACAACCCAGAGAGAGAGAGAGAGAAGACGAGGTGCCCCCCCCCCCCTCTTAACGTGGTTCAATTAAGTTTTCAAAATACTTCGTTATTGTATCATATTTACTCGTCCTCTAAAATATGTCCAAAAATCTCTGTTCAAGATTGCATTATCGCTCAAAGGAATTTTGGAAGCTACTGGTTTCTTTTTTCTTTTTTACAATATGCAAATTAACCCCTTCTGTACCGGCGACGATATTTTACATTTTTCTAGCTATATTTAGACGATTTTGTGTAGCTTAAGAAGTATCTGTCGTAGTAAAAAAGTGTTAAGCGAGATAGTTCCAAGCGTGTTAAAGTGTTTGTAAATTTCATAAATCGATTTTAGGAGTATAGTTGGTTGTTGGAAGGAACATAATTAATGCTATTCAAACTCAATAATATCGTCTAATAGTAGCCAGAATACAATGAAAAGTACGGCACCGGTACTGAAGGGGTTAACAATTGAGGTTCTTGGTTCTACTATGCATCATTTGACACATTTGGTTTATCACTAATATATTCTAATATTTACACAAGCTGGTTAGATATTTTGCATTTAGCAGAATGGAGAGTTTACGATTGTTTTCAGAAATATTTTACTTCGTCATCGCGGGAACTGGTGTTTACTAGTTAACCTGTACAGAAACGGCGACGTCTTTTGTTATTTATTTCAGCTACATTTAGACGGTTTTATGAAGCTTAGAAAGGATATATGGTAGCTAGAGGGATTAATTGAGATATTTTGTAATCTTTTAACGGATAGATATCCTTCCTCAACTGAATACAATCGTTTAATAGTTTCCAGAATATAATATAAAGGTCATCGGTGCTGAATGGGTTAAAAATATATATAGCAATAATACTGCGGCTATCAAGTTGTAAAGTCTGTGACGTCAGTGCCACCCACCTGACAACCCAACACTGTGACATCACCTGCCTTATACAACCTATCGCACCTCAGTATAAAAAAAAAATAAACAAAAAAATTATATATATACTGTATATACTGTAAATAAATATATATATATATATTAGCAACCTTCAATTACTAACAGACATTCTTGTGAAAACACATTTAAATTATTACTCTTTAATATTACAGTTGGATAAATTATTTAATAGTGTAGGCTAGATAATTGATAACATAATTATGGTAAACATCAACTAATTCTTACAATTTTGTATTTGTTTAACATATTACACATACAGTAAACTTACAGGACACATTTTTCTTGCGTGTACCGTTTAATGTTCATACAATTAAGCCAAATTAACAGAACTGAAATACAACTGGTGTAATTTGTTTTTGCTTGTATTCACCCATTCAATATAAGGTGACGTATTTTGAAGATAATTCAACCGTATTTTTCTGACTATCAATAGACGAATTTGTTCTGCTTAGGAAGGAATTTGAAAAATCGGATAGGAAAGGAAAGGAAAACAAGCAACAACAGATCTAATTGCGATAGTGTTTACCCTGTTTATCATCTGCAATCATTCTTTATATGAACACAATCTTCTTACGCTGCCCAAAATATTTATTAAAAAAAAAAAAAAAAAATCCGCGCAGAAGCATACGTTCTAGGCCATTTTTTTAAGAATTTTTATTATATTTGTCATCTATTTTAGTTTACCTATGTTTTCTTCTTGTTTTCTTTTTTTGTGAAGCGAGTATTTTATTTTACCTGTTAATTTACTTTTGTGAAGGAAGTATTTTATTTTGCCTATTAATTCTCTTCTGCGTAGTAAGTATTTTATTATACCTATTAATAATATTTTGTGAAGTATTTTATTGTATTTATTAATTTTCTTTTGTGAAGTATTTTACTTTACCAATTAATTTTCTTTTGTGAAGTAAGTGCCCAAATTATCTCCTCCCTTCTATTGAAATCATTATTATAAAACATATGGAAGCTACTTATTTGCTTTTGGAATGACAGTAACCATAGTGGGAAAATTCTAGTTGTGGTATGATTGATTCGAGGGTGGCATGAGGTGGTGGAAATGGTGGTATATGGTCTGATTTACTCATATTTGCTCTGAATTGTTCATAGTTTACTATTTCTGGCTCTTATTTTCTCTTATTTCATGCTCTTATTTATTCTTATTTGCCTCGTATTCCCTTCTTATTTACTCATATTTACTCTTAATTACTCTGATTTACTCTCATTTGTTGTTATTGGCTCGTATTTGTTTCATATGTGTTCTGTTTTGCTCTTATTTACCGCGTATTCCCTTCGTATTTGTTCTTATTTGCTTCCTATTTACTCTTATTTTCTCTTATTTGCTCTTATTGGCTCATATTTGTTTCTTATTTGTTCTTTTTTGCACGAATTTGCTCATATTTGTTCTTATTTGCCCTTATTTGCCTCACATTTGACTCTTATTTACTTCTCCTTTGCTCTTGACAGTAACCATGGTGGGAAAATGCTAGTGGTGGTATGTATGATTGATCAGAGGGTGGCATGATATATTTTTCCCTTTAGTACCGAAAAATGAAGTGGTAAGGGATTCAATTAACCCTCAGCTGAAAATGAACCGACTATAGTTGTAATAATGTTGGTAGAACTCTAATTGAAGTTGATGTTGAAAGTTATTGTGCTGTTGGTAATAGATGCAGCGGTAATGATGGTGGAAATAGTAGTGATGTTGGTAGTTCTGGTAGTGGTATTAATGTTGGTAGTAGTGGTAGAACAAGTAGTTAAGTTGGTAGGTCTGCTAGTAATAGTGGTAGTGATAGTAATGTTGGTAGTACGTGTTGGTAAGGTGGATCTGGTAGTGGTAGTAATAGTGGTAGTAGTGGTAGAACTAGTATTGCTGTTGGTAAGGTAGATCTGGTAGTGGTAGTGGTGGTAATAGTGGTAGTAGTGGTAGAACTAGTATTGATGTTGGTAAGGTAGATCTGGTAGTGGTAGTGGTGGTAATAGTGGTAGTAATAGTGGTAGTAGTGGTAGAACTAGTAGTGGTGTTGGTAAGGTAGATTTGGTAGTGGTAGTGGTAGTGGTAGTAATAGTGGTAGTAGCGGTAGAACTAGTAGTGGTGCTGGTAGGGTAGGTCTGGTATTAGTAGTAGTAGTGGTAATAATAGTGGTAGTTGTGGTAATGGTAGTGGTAATATATTAAGGTAGGTCTGGTAGTGAGCAGTGACCTTTACCTCTCCATAGACGACACACACGCAAGGAAATGCACGCCAATATACACATACACAGACATAAAAACAAACACACACAGCCACACACACACACAGACACAAACACACCCAGACAAACACACACACACATACACACAGACACAAACACACACAGACAAACACACACACACACACACATTAATACACATACTCAAGTATACTCACATACACAGGTACACACAAACACATACTCTTATAAGCATACCCATAAATTACACATACTATAGTCTATTCGCTGTAAGTAGGCGAGAAATCATTACTTCTAATCCTCTATAACTAAAAAAGGGCTAGAGCAAATTGGCTGTAAATTTCCACATCTATTCCTTGACTGACTCTTCCCAAATGGTAGACATACTAGCTCAAGTACTCTTCTTGAGTTACATTTTTTTTTTTTTTTCCTATATTCCAACTACTCCCTCTCGGGCATAGGCTGATAGCCTTTACACTCTACCGCTGAACACGGTGAGGCCCGTGAGGTCTTGTTCCAGTCTAGGGAGTGAGACATGAGAAGCACCCACTCTTGGCTCGAACCCAACTCCATCTCTGAAGCTGCTCCGCCTCCGCGCTTCACAGTCTCACTCCCCAGGTCTCGGACCCTCACTCTCAGAACGCCACCTATTAAGCAATTAACTCACTAGGCATTGCCCCCCTGTAGCATATTTTGAATATGGGAATATTCATACAATGCTATTTAATCAGGGAACAATGAGGGTATTTTGTTTTGGCATTTCGGTGTGCTGTGGTAAAGCACTGAAACTAGGTACAGCACAAATTCCATCCCAATAATATCTTCCCATTGACATATTGGGATTCGAACCCGGGTCCATTGGATTACCAGTCCAGTGGCAAGACCACTCTGCCACACCTCCCCTAGAAGTTAGAAGTCAGAAGTCATGATTTATCGCCTACTTACAGCGAATATACTATAACATATAAGCTAATTAATAAACACACATACAGTATACATATACCGGTATATACATATATACATCTTTAATAGAACAACATATTACAAAACTAAGATATGTATTTAACCCATTGTATTGGATAGGAATGAAAATGGTTATAATATCACAAATACATACCTGTTACGATTCTTACATATAGGCCTACACAACAATGTACACAACAATAAACTCACACACAAACACACACAAGGCATCTATATACACACAAAGACACATAAAAAGACACGCACACACATAAAAAGACACGCACATACAAAACACACACACATAAAAAGACACGCACACACAGAACTAACACACACACATTCTTGTCCCGCCCACGTACACACACCTACACCGGGTCTCTCTCAAGGCCGCGCCCACAACACCGCTAGACAGTTCCACACACACACACACACACACACACACACACACACACACACACACACACACACACACACACACACATATATATATATATATATATACACACACATATCCATACAAACACTTACACACATGCAAATCCACACACTCACACATAAACACACACACACACGAACGACGCAAACGCATTCTCTTACACACACAATCTACCGCAAACCCATACACAAGCACTCTACCACACACGCATCTCGGCACACAGACACACACGCATACGAATCCCCCCCCCCCCCCACACACGAAACAAACGTACACACTTACCGGCACACACCAACACATATACCACAAATATGCCAGGGATAGTGGCTGTTTTTTTTTGTCTATTTATTCAGTTATTTATATATATTTGTTGTTTCCTCCCTAGACCTCCATCAAGCTTAAAAAAAAAAAAACACACACACACACACACACACACACACACACGCCCTAAGGGGGGGGCCCCCCCCCCCCCCCCTTCAAGATAAATTTGTAAATTTTTCGGTAGAAAAATGTCCCGGCCGAAGGCCGGTTCCTCTTAAAATTACAGGTTCGCTATCGCTCGCCAGGACAAATATAGACACCTAAATGGCACGATAGGTCTACAAATTTACAACGAAATGGGTCGAAAGGTGTTAATATCGTCAAACTAATGGGCGAAACGTCTTAAAATGTCAACAGTAATGGGACTAAACATGAGGGAGAAAGTGGTCCAGAAAACCGGCCCATCTCCCGTTAAGTTAGTCAATAATCCTGTATATGTCTCATTATTGACAATTGATGACAAATAAACATTACATTGTATTTCGTAGCACTCCACTCCAAATATAGGCCTACTAATTGTGTAAGTGGACAATTTATAAAACAGCAGGTATTACAGCAATTTAAGTATGTATAAATTAGTTATCTATTCATATATTATTTTGTTCATCACACCGTAATTCACACTTGAGACTTAAGAAAATGTATTTTTAGGATGACCAGTATACAGTATATATATATATATATATATTGCCTTGCATATCTAGAGCTGCATAAAATATAATGTTTTCGCTATATGACATTCAGTGAAGTCGTATACATTATTAAATAAAAGCCTGATTATTTCCACACGACTGGAATTCAGCTTTATAATAATTATAACATATACAATTACTTATAGACTACAATATACAGTAGCCCTCGGTGATCTTATACATGACAATATAATGCGCATGATTATAGTGCAAGTGGAGTTTCTTATGCAGTGATTAACTCATCTGACTAGGTAAATAATGATTAAAAACATCACACTCACAATTCATTCAAATTATTATACTGTCTTACACAAGATCACGACGAGGAAGAGAACTTAGAAACTGTACATACGAATGTACAGGTTCATAAGCGCGCACACATACACACACACACACACAACACACACACACACACACAAGCAAACACACTAACACACAGACAAGAGCAACTTCACCCCTCTCTCGCTCTCACACACACACACACACACACTCTCTCTCATTTTAGCATGAAGTCCGGACTGCCTAGTAGGGACCGCAAGGCCTGTGTAGTCTGTGTATCTATTTAACTCTATTTATGTAACTCTCTCTCTCTCTCTCTCTCTCTCTCTCTCTCTCTCTCTCTCTCTCTCTCTCTCTCTCTCTCACACACACACACACACACACTAACACACACACACACACACACACACAGCCTCCCTATACGTTCAAGCCACAACATTCCCGTAACCATATTGTCAACCATTACAAACATTCATGCAGATTGTTGTGAGCAGAGAATGGCGAAACAACACGTTTTTATTAAGGGGAGATGGGTCGTTTTTCTAGATCCCCTTCTCCCTTTTGCTTAGCTCCATTTGTTTTGAGATTTTAAGACGTTCGGCCCATTAATTTGGTGATTTTAAGATATTTTGCCCCATTTCTTTGTCAATATTAAGACCTCTCGTGCCATTTAGGTGTCGATTATTTTCCTGGCGAGCGATAGCGAGCCTGTAATTTTGGAGAAACCGGCCTTTGGCCGGGAAACTTTTCTATCGACAAAATGTACTTATTTATATTGAAGGGGAATCTAATGGATGTTTTTCTAAGTTTGATGGAGGTCTTAGTATGAAACTAAAATAAGATAATAAAAGTATGAAAAACTCGACCAAGAAATATACCCTTTCCCCTTACTCAGATATCGAACTATCTTATGTAGAACTTATATCATGGTACTGGTAATACTACTAAAAACAAACAAAACTCTAATAATAATAATAATAATAATAATAATAATAATAATAATACAAAATAATTACAATAATATTAATAATGATAATAATAATAACTGTAGCAATACAAATAATAGTAATAATATTAATATTAACAATTATTATACTAATAATAAAAAATTACACAACCGTCAATGCAAAACCTAAACACAATCCAAAAAAATTAGGACAAACAAATGAATGAGATAAACAAATGAATGACGAAAAAAATCTAACAAATTAATGAAGACGAACAAATGAATGAAGACAAACAAATGAATAAGATAAACAAATGAATGAGATCAACAAATGAATGAAGATAAACAAATGAATGAAGACAAACAAATGAATGAAGATAAACAAATGAATGAAGACAAACAAATGAATAAGATAAACAAATGAATGAGATCAACAAATGAATGAAGATAAACAAATGAATGAAGACAAACAAATTAATGAAGATAAACAAATGAATGAAGAAAAACAAATGAATGAAGATAAACAAATGAATGAAGAAAAACAAATGAATGAAGATAAACAAATGAATGAAAATAAACAAATGAATGAAGCCAAACAAAGGAATGAAGATAAACAAATGAATGAAGAAAAACAAATGAATGAAGATAAACAAAGGAATGAAGATAAACAAATGAATGAAGATAAACAAATGAATGAAGCCAAACAAAGGAATGAAGATAAACAAATGAATGACGATAAACAAATGAATGAAGGCAAACAAATGAATGAAGAGAGCCAACAACAATCAAGCCAATATTGAACAAACTATCGACTGCTCAGACAGACAAGAACACGCCCCCCCCCCCCCCCCCGGCCCGCTCCCTCTCTCTCTCTCTCTCTCTCCCAAGCCCCAACAAAAACAGCCACATTGTTTTTAGTTTATTTTTGATGTGAAGAAGAATTACGAGCGGCCGGGAATGTGAACTGAGCGAGCGATAAATAGGTTCGAGGGGAGGTGGGTCGTTTTTCTGGGCCTTCCTCTTTCTCATGTTTAGCCCCCATTAGTTTACAGATTTTATGACGTGCGGCTCAATAGTTTGGCGATTTTAAGACCTTTCACCCCTGTTTTGTTGTCAATATTAAGACTGTTCGCGTTTAGGTGTCGATTTTTTCGGGGCGAGCGATAGCGAGCCTGAACTTCAAGCGGAAGCTGCCTTGGGGGACATTTTCTATCGAAAAATGTAATCATTTATTTTGAAGGAGTTTTTTTTTTTTTTTTTTTTTTTATATAGCCTGATGGAGGTTTAGGGAGGAACCTAAAAATCAAATAAATATCAATATATAAATGAGAAAATAATTACGCCTATCCCCCCTTAAGAATGTTGAGGGCGTCTGGATCATAATAATATGGTCGAGGTTGGTGGTTGATGATTTTTGCAATATTTGTTGGGTTATATATTCCCCATTTGCTCTGACGGTGGGGAGGAGGGGGGGGGGGGTAATCTTTCTATACCTCCTCTTTATCGCTCCATTAGTTGGGAGATGCATTTAGACGTTTCACCCCGATAGTTTGGCGATAATAAGATTTCACCCCATGCAGATGTCGATTTTCTTCTGGGTGATCGATAACGAGGCTGTAAAAATTTTCGAAGAACGTACAATCTTAGCTTGGAGGCGGCCCTGGCGGATATTAAGGGAGCTCAGACGGTATTGTGCAGCATAATTTACTGGTTCGGCTCAATGGTTTAAGAAAGGGGTTTAGTTTGCTCTCTAAACCTCTATCAAACTTTAAAAAACACCCACAAGTCCCCCCTTCGATATAAATTTGTACATTTTTCGGTAGAAAAATGTCCCGACCGATTCCTCTTCAAATACAGGCTCGCTGTCGCTCCCCAGGGGAAAAAACGACACCTAAGTGGCACGAAAGGTCTTAATATTGGCAAACAAATGGGGCAAAAGGTCTGATAATCGCCAAAACAAATGGGCCGAACGTCTAAAAATCTCAAACCCAATGGAACTAAAAACGAGGGAGAAAAGGGACCCGAAAACCAACTGCCTCCCCTTAATTATTTAGTGTGAAGGAAGTCTGGGAAGGCGTGTTGGTTAGCCCAGGGGACAATTATATAATACATTACTCAAAAATGAGGCAAGAACTAGCATAAAGGCGGTGTCACACGAGCGATTATTCCGTCAATTTTTACGAGCAATTATTGTATTCTGGCAGCTTCAACATTTAAGGGGAGGCAGACCGTTTGTTTGGTCTATTCATTCATTTATTCATATATTTTTTTAGTTTCCTCCCTAGACCTCCATCAAGCTTAGAAGAAAAAAAACCTAGACCCCCCTTCAAGATAAATTTGTAAATTTGTCAGTAGAAAAATTCCCGACCAAAGGCCGGTTCCTCTTAAGGTTGCAGGCTAGCTATCGCTCGCTAGGAAACAAATTGACACCTAAATGGCACGAAAGGTCTTAAAATTGACAACGAAATGGGGCGAAAGGTGTAAAGATCGCCAAACAAATGGGCCGAACGTCTTATAATCTCAAAACTAGTGGGGCTAAACATGAGGGAGAAGGGGGTCCAGAAAAACGGTCTGCCTCCCCTTAAGTTCCACAAGAATTCAACTAGCTAACATAATTTACCTTCGATCTAGTTTCCAATGCCAAAGAGACTCAAAATACTACGAGAAAAAACTTGCTCGTCGAAAATTGGTAGAAAATGCGCTCGTGTGACATCGCCCTGAACCCGCTGTCACACGAGCGATTTTTCCGTCAATTTTCCATGAGCAAGTTTTTTCTCGTTATATTTCGGGACTTTTTTTGCACTGGTATCGGTAACTAGACTGAAGGTAGGGTATGTTAGGCGGTTCGAATTCTGATAAAGTGTAATGTTTGAAGATGCCAGACCATAATTGCTCGTAAAAATTGCTCGAAAAACGGCTCGTGTGACATCGCCCTAACCCTCAATATAACAGAATATAATAATAATAACCCACAAGATGACTGACCAGTTTGTGTTTAGAAGGACTTTGGGAATCGTAGGAGTATAGTCCCTCTTAACCCCTTCAGTACCGGCAACGTCTTTTTCATATATTTTGGCAATTATTAGACAGTTTTATTCAACATAGGAAGGATGTCTACCAATTCAAAGGCTACAGACTATATTAATTAATCCTTTTAGCTACAAGACATCCTTCCAAAGCTTTATAAAATCGTTTAAATGTAGCCAAACTAATACACAAAAGACGTTGCCGGTACAAAAGTGGTTGATTAACTCTGGCTCTCCAAATGCATTCCTAAGCTGAATACAATCATCTACTGAAAGCTAGGATTAAAAAATAAAAAAATAAAAAATAAAAAATAAAATAAAAAAATCATATCCTGAAAATTTACTGAAAATATCTATGCAACTCATCATTTTCTGAGGTACATTTTGAAGATTAACTTATACCTCGTTATATATGTGTAGCTTGGAGTATGTAAACTTACCTATGACGTATAGATGGCTTGTTATCTACTTAATAACAATATGGGGTATAGTTTGAGAGAGAGAGAGAGAGAGAGAGAGAGAGAGAGAGAGAGAGAGAGAGAGAGAGAGAGAGAGAGAGAGAGAGAAAATGTATGTGTGCATGTGTGTGAGTGTGTGTGTGTACATGTGAGTGTGACTGAGAGAGAGAGAGAGAGAGAGTGTGTGTGTGATAATGAGACAAAACTGTACGTTGAGGTAAAGTCAGTGGGTGGTTAAGCAAAGGTCGCCAGGTGTTGATGTTGTTGTTGTTGTTGTTGTTGTTGTTGTTGATGGTGGTGGTGGTGTATGTGTTGTTGTTGATGGTGAATGTGTAGTATTTGTTGTTGGTGGTGGTGGTTGTGTTGTTGGTGGTGGTGGTTGTGTTGTTGGTGGTGGTGTATGTGTTGTTGTTTGTGCTGGTGGTGTATGTGTTGTTGTTGTTGGTGGTGGTGTATGCGTTGTTGTTTGTGCTGGTGGTGTATGTGTTGTTGTTTGTGCTGGTGGTGTATGTGTTGTTGTTGTTGTTGGTGGTGGTGTATGTGTTGTTGTTTGTGCTGGTGGTGTATGTGTTGTTGTTGTTGGTGGTGGTGGTGTATGCGTTGTTGTTTGTGCTGGTGGTGTATGTGTTGTTGTTGTTGGTGGTGGTGTATGTGTTGTTGTTTGTGCTGGTGGTGTATGTGTTGTTGTTGGTGGTGGTGGTTGTGTTGTTGGTGGTGGTGTATGCGTTGTTGTTTGTGCTGGTGGTGTATGTGTTGTTGTTGTTGGTGGTGGTGTATGCGTTGTTGTTTGTGCTGGTGGTGTATGTGTTGTTGTTGTTGGTGGTGGTGTATGTGTTGTTGTTTGTGCTGGTGGTGTATGTGTTGTTGTTGGTGGTGGTGTATGTGTTGTTTGTGCTGGTGGTGTATGTGTTGTTGTTGGTGGTGGTGGTTGTGTTGTTGGTGGTGGTGTATGCGTTGTTGTTTTTTGCGGTACAGAAGGGGTTAATAGTGGTGGCGATGGTGGTAGAGGTGGAGATGGTGGTGGTGGTGGTGGTGGAGTTAGTGGTGGTGGCGATGGTGGTGGTGGTGATGGTGTTAGAGGTGGAGATGGTGGTGCTGGTGGTGGTGGTGGTGGAGTTAGTGGTGGTGGTGATGGTGGTGGTGGTGATGGTGTTAGAGGTTGAGATTGTGGTGGTGGTGGAGTTAGTGGTGGTGGTGGAGTTAGTGGTGGTGGCGATGGTGGTGATGGTGGTGGTGGTGGTGGTGGCGGTGGTGTTAGAGGTTGAGATTGTGGTGGTGGTGGTGGAGTTAGTGGTGGTGGTGGTGGTGGATTTGGTGACATTAAGATGCTGATGTGGGAACTCTATGAACAGGTTGTAGATGAATGTCACACACACACACACACACACACACACACACACACACACACACACACACACACACACACCGTATATCCTCGACATCTTTGTAAAGCTTATTGTTCACACCAAATATACGCATTACATAAATACCTACTGCATATTTATACGTTTAAGTAAATATAAAAATGGTTCACATTTTGGGTGATTTTTGCATGTATTCACTATTTTTCTAGTTTCATCCCTAGACCTCCATCAAATAAAAAAAAAAAAATCCATTAGATCCCCCTTCTAGATTAATTTGTACATTTCTCGGTAGAAAAATGGCCCGGCCGAAGGCCGGTTCTTCCAACATTACAGGCTCACTATCGTTCGCCAGGGAAAAAATCGACACCTAAATAGCACGAAAGGTCTAAATATTGACAAATAAATTGGGCGAAAAGTCTTAAAATCGACTAACTAATGGGGCAAACATCTTAACATCTGAAAACTAATGGGGCTAAACATGAGGGAGAAAGTGGTCCAGAAAACCGACCCATCCCCCCCCTTAAGTAAATACAAACATACCTTTAAACACAAAATGCTGTATTTCTTTAGTACTGTATTATGTTTCATGTACAGTCGCGCTAATAAGTGATGTCTCGGCACCAAGTATGTTTTGAATAATAATTGGTATCATGTAGTATCTAAGCTTCATTTCTTCCTATTTTTCTAAGGGTTAATTGACAAACTTTACCCCTTTGATTTCCCCAGTGCCTTCTAAACCTGGATAAAAGCATCTAATGTTAGCCAGAATAGAGTGAAAATGCGCCCTTGAATGCCTGAAAGGGTTAAGGGGAGTTTTTAGTTTGTTCCCTAGACCTCCATCAAGCTTAAAATTACACCCCCTAGACACCCTTTCAAGAAAAATGTGTTGGAAGAACCGAAAAATGTACAAATTAATCTAGAAGGAGTATCTAATGTTGTTTTTTTGTTTTTTGTTTTTTTAAGTTTGATGGAGGGTTTTATCTTCCCAGGAGAAAGGAGATGGGAGAGAGAGGGAAGGAGAGGGAGGGGGAGAGAGGGAAGGAGAAGGAAGGGGAGAGAGGGAAGGAGAGGGAAGGGGAGAGAGGGAAGGAGAGGGAGGGGGAGAGAGGGAAGGAGAGGGGCGGGGTGACTTAGACAGCTCTGAGTAGGTCACCCTGAGATTACTTCATGTCCTCGTCCCCTCCCCATCCCCCCTCCCTTTCCCTTCCCTTCTTACACAGACTTACTAGGAGGAGGGTAGAGAGGGGTGGAGGGGGAGAATGGAGGATAGGAGGAAGCAGAGGGGGGAGAGGGGGAGAATGGAGGATAGGAGGAAGGGGAGAGGGGGAGAATGAGGGGTTAGAGGGAGCGGGGGGGGGGGGGGGGGCGTGACGTACTACGAGGGGGGGGGCAGAGGGGAGAGGGGGATACCTACAATAGGTGTAGGGGGAAGGAACAAGGCTAGAGTGGGGGGATAGGAACGGGACAGAGGGGGGAGAGGGAAATTGGGGTGAGTAGGGTAGAGTGGCAACAATACTCGGTTTCTTTTCATATGACGGTAAATTGAACCCCTTAGCAACTAATTTCTCGATACTTAATGAAAAAAATGAAACCACTATGTCTCTGCATCATATTAAGACCAAGTTTATATAATTAGCACCCTAGTTCACTACAAAATCTTCAAAATAACCGAGACATCTTGATAGGAACTTTGCAATTTACCGTCAGTTGAAAAGAAACAGGGTAGGCCTAAAGTTTACTCTATAATGGGGTGAGGATAGGTACAGGGGGGAGAGGAGGAAACGGGGGTGTAGTGAGAACGGATTGGGGTTACTATACTCTGTTTATTTTCAACTGACGGTAAATTGCAAAGTTCCCATCAGGATTTCACAGTTATTGAGAAGATTCTGTAGTGAAATAGGATGCTGAATATAAAAACATGGTCTTAAGGGGAGGTTTCTACTTGAGGGATTTTTTTCTTGACCCCCTTTCTCCCTCATGTTTAGCCCCATTGCTTTTGATATTATAAAACGTTTGCCACATTAGTTTAGCGATTTTAAGAACTTTCACCCCATATTAAGACCTTTCGTGCAATTCAGGTGTCAATGTTATCCTGGCGAGCGATAGCGAGCCTGTAATTTAAGAGGAACCGGCCTTTGGCCGGGACATTTTTCTACCGAAAAATGTACAAATTTATCTTGAAAGGGACTCAAGGGGGTGTAATTTTAAGTTTGATGGAGGTCTAGGGAACAAACTAAATACCTCCCCTTAACATGATGCAGAGACATCGTAGTTTCATATTCTTCCATTAAGGGGAGACTGACCGTTTGTTTGGTCTATTAATTAATGTATTCATATACGTGGTTAGTTTCCTCCCTAGACCTCCATCAAGCTTAGAAAAACACCCCCTAGACCCTTGAAGATAAATTTGTAAATTTTTCGGTAGAAAAATTGCCCGGCCGGTTCCTCTTAAAATTGCTGGCTCGCTTTCGCTCGCCAGGAAAAAATCGACACCCAAATGGCACGAAAGGTCTTAAAATTCACAACGGAATGGGGCGAAAGGTGTTAAAATCGCCAAACTAATGGGCCGAACGTCTTATAATCTCAAAACTAGTGGAACTAAACATTAGGGAGAAAGGGGTCCAGCAAAACAGTCTGCATCCCCTTAAGTATAGAGAAATTAGCTACTAAGGGATTCAATTTACCGTCAGATGAAAAGAAACAGGACATAGTGTGTATAATGGTTGTTAGGATAGGTACAGGGGGGAGAGGAGGACACTGGGGTGTAGTGGTTAAGGGAGCCCACCTCGCTTTTTTATCTTTCTTTCCCTCTCTCTTTGGCTTGTATCCATTCGGCCCCATTCAGCCTACTGTTTTAAGACGCTTACCCCCATCTAGGTATCAATATTTTCCTGGCGAGCAGTAGCGAACCAGCATATATATATTTTTGTTTTGACAGCAAGCTAAATTTGTACATTTTTCGATAGAAAAATTTCTCCGGCGAAGCCGGATTTCTCCATACAATGCTGGTTCGCTATCGCTCGCCAGGAAGAAATCGACACCTGGATGGGGATAAACGTCTTAAAACAGTTGGCTGAATGGGACCGAATGGATACAAGCCAGGGAAAGAGAGAAAATGAGAGAAAGATAAAACAAAAAACGGTGACACCCCTTAACGGAGTAGGGGTACTAGGGTAAAGGGGAGATAAAAGGGGGATTGAAGATTTTAGGGAAACCGGGGTAGAATGGGGTTTGGAGATCTTAGGGAAACTGGGGTAGAATGGGGATTCGAGATTTTAAGGAAACTGGGGTAGAAAGGGGATTGGAGATTCTAGGGAAACTTGGGTAGAATGGGGATTGGAGATTCTAGGGAAACTGGGGTAGAATGGGGATTGGAGATTCTAGGGAAACTTTGGTAGAATGGGGATTGGAGATTCTAGGGAAACTGGGGTAGAATGGGGATTGGAGATTTTAGGGAAACTGGGGTAGAATGGGGATTCGAGATTTTAAGGAAACTGGGGTAGAAAGGGGATTGGAGATTTTAGGGAAACTAGTTTAGAATGGGGATTGGAGATTCTAGGGAAACTGGGGTAGAATGGGGTTTAGAGATTTTAGGGAAACTGGGGTAGACTAGGGATTGGAGATTTTAGAGAAACTGGGGTAGAATGGGATTGGAAGACAGAGGGGGTAAACAAAACTAGGGGATAAAGAGGAGGAACTGATAAAGAGTAGGGGCTAGTAGAATGATTGGCTTAGACGAAGGAACTATAGTCTATTCGTTATAAGAAAGCCAATATAACCCCTATAACTGAAATGGAACTAGAGTAATCGATCTAATTGTACTACCATTTAGGAAGAGTCCGCTAAATACAAATAATAAGCCTGGAAATTAAGGGGAGATGGACCGTTTATTTGGTCTATTGATTCATATATTCCTTAATTTCTTAGTTTTATCGTTAGACCTCCATCAAGATTAGAAAAACACCACCTAGACCTCCATTCAAGATAAATGTGTACATTTTTCGACAGAAAATGTTCCAGGCCGAAGGCTGGTTCCTCTCGCTATCTCTCGCTAGGAAAAAATCGACACCTACTGTAAATGGCACGAAAGGTCTTAACACTGACAACGAAATGGGGTGAAAGGTGCTAAAATCGCCAAACTAATGGGCTGAACTTCTTATAATCTCAAAACAGATGGGGCTTAATACGAGGAAGAAAGGGGACCAGAAAAACACCCCATCTCCCCTTAACAGCCCTTTTGCTCTAGCCCATATCGAGTTCCAAAGGTTAAGGGGCTCAATTTCTGTCCTAATTATAGTTAGTAGAGTGCAGTGGTCAAGGAAATCTATTGTATAGTCTGTTCATTAAAGGTAGGCCAGAAATCGTGACCCTTAAGGGGGGATGGGCCGGTTTTCTGGCCCACTTTCTCCCTCATGTTTAGCACCATTAGTTTTCAGATGTTAGGATTTGTGCCCCATTAATTAGTCGACTTTAAGACCTTTCGCTCTATTTTATTGTCAATATTAAGACCTTTCGTGCTATTTAGGTGTCGATTTTTTCCCTGGCCTGTAATGTCGGAAGAACCGGCCTTCGGCCGGAAATTTTTTCTACCGAAAAAATGTACAAATTAATCTAGAAGGGGGATCTAATGGATGTTTTTTTAAATTTGATGGAGGTCTAGGGAGGAAACTAAATAAATAATGAATACATGCAAAAAATGCCCAAACAGTGAACCCTTAACCTCTTTAACTCACAGAGGGCTGGTGCATATTGCCTATACATTTCCACACCTATTCTCTGGCTGACTCTTCCCAAATGCTAGACTGAGAGGATGGAGGAAGACGTGAATGGGAGGAGGATGTAGGGAGCCAGACGTGTAGATGGAGAACGAAGGGAGTGTAAGTAAAGAGTAATGATGATTAAAGATAGAGAGTAAGAGAGTAGAGAGTAAGGAATGATGAGTAACGATGAAGGATTGAGAGGGAGGAGTAGGGCAAAAATAATAAGGACTACAAATTGAGAGTAAGGATTGAGGAAGAAGCATTGGGAGGCAGGAGTGGGGAGTAAGGATTGAAGAGTAAGCATGGATAATAAGGAGTAGAGAGTAAGGATTGAGGGAGAAGGATTGGGAGGCAGGAGTTGGGAGCAAGGATTGATGAGTAAGGATGATGGGTAACGAGTAGAAAGTAAGGATTGATGAGTAAGGATGGAGAGTAAGGAGTAGAGAGTGAGGATTGATGAGTATGGATGAAGGGTAACGAGTAGAAAGTAAGGATTAATGAGTAATAAGTAGAGAGTAAGGGTTGATGAGTAAGGATAGAGGGTAAGGAGTAAAGAGTGAGGATTGATGAGTAAGGATTGGGAGGGAGGATTAGGGAGTAAGGATTGAAAAGTAAGGAAGGATGAAAGGTAAGGAGTAGAGAGTGAGGATTGAGGAAGAAGGATTGGGAGAGAGGAGTAGGGATTAAGGATTGATTAGTGAAGATAGAGAATGAGGATTGATGAGTAAGGAGTAGGGAGTAAGGATTGATGAGTAAGGATGAAGGGTAATGAGTAGAAAGTAAGGATTGATGAGTAAGGATGAAGGGTAAGGAGTAGAAAGTAAGGATTGATGAGTAAGGATGAAGGGTAAGGAGTAGGGAGTAAGCATGAAGAGTAAGGATTGAGGAGGAATGGAGTGGGAGGAGGAGGATGTAGGGAGTCAGAGGTGTGCCCGAGAGAAAGTAGTGAGTGTGGGAAGTGGTGGAGGGAAGTAAAGCTCTAGGTAGGTTAGTACGGCGAGGATAGGGGACACATGGAGAACTTCATTTTACAGTATATAACCTACATAAATTATAGTTTCTCCTACTCAACGAGACAGAGAAAGGGGCAAGGGAACGCGAAAGTGGCCCTGTCTTGTGTCGGTCACCCCCAGCAATAGGGTAGCTGTGCCTGAGTACATACATACATACATACATACATACATACATACATATACCAAACACCATGCAGACACTTGTAATCTAGAAAAATATAATGATGAAAATAGAAAAGAAAAATATAAATAAACAATTTAATTTAAGCAGCGAGAAAAACTTTCATTTTAAGCGACTCTCATGATTTGTTTCAAGTGTGGTTAAAACTATGTATTACAAGTATTATCCCGGAAATAATCAGAGTACGAATACAGTATATATATATATATATATATATGACGTCTGTATGATTCCTAAAATTGGCATGGACATTTGTGAATCTTCATCATTGTATTTCAACAGTTAACGACCTCCATTCCATAAGTCTCGCTAAGATGGCAAGGTATAAATGAGAGTTAAGCTAAAGTGTAAGTAGAAATGCAGCATTACTTTGCGAAAATATTCTGTGTTTTGTAAAACTGCATAGGAAGGGTCTCTAGTAAGCAAAGAGGTAAAGTGTATCTCTTTTAACCGTCTACCTGCCGTAAACGTTTCCCTAACCGTCTACCTGCCGTAAACGTTTCCCTAACTACACAAAATCGTCTAATATGAGCCAGAATAAGAACAAGAAACACGAACTCCTATACTGAAGGAGTTAACCCCTTCAGTACCAGGGACGACCTTTGCATGATAATCTAGCAACTATTAGACGATTTTATTCTACTTACGAAGGACGTCTACTAATTAAAAGTCTACAGACTATCTCAATTCATCCTTTTAGCCACCATATATCCTTGCTAAGCATCATACAATCGTCTAAATGTAGCGGAAATAAAAACAACAAGACGTCACCGGTACTGTACAGATTAAGGGGAGGTTTTTAGTGTGTTTCCTAGACTTCCATCAAGCTTGAAATTACACCCCCTTGACCCCTTTTCAAGATAAACTTGTACATTTTTCGGTAGAAAAATTTCCCGGTCGAAGGCCGGTTCCTCTTAAATTACAGGCTCGCTATCGCTCGCCAGGAAAAAATCGACACCAAAATGGGACGAAAGGTCTTAAAAGTGACATAAATGGGGTGAAACTTCTTAAAATCGCCAAACTAATGGGGAAAACATCTTAAAATCTCAAAAGCAATGGGGCTAGACATGAGAGAAAGGGGTCCAGAAAAAAGTCCCTCAAGTGGATATCTCCCCTTAATGGGTAATTAGATATTACGGTATCACTTTTGAATATACTATTACAGCAGATGCCCCGAGATAATATGCTACGTAGGGGATTCCTTGTTCTGTGAAGGGAGAGGGACACCTAATTTACATTGCAGTCTGTTTAGGTGGTTCATTACTATCACCCCTGCTTCATACAAGGCTGGAGGAAGGAATGTAAGGGAACAACATATGCAGTATATAATATTCTTGATAAGTTCCTGACAACTTACTTTCTTGAAATTATGATAAATATATATATATATATATATATATATATATATTTTTGTTTGTTCTTTTTAAACTGTGTGTGTGTGTGTGTGTGTGTGTGTGTGTGTGTGTGTGTGTGTGTGTGGTAATAGAGATGTAGAAATGTGACTTAATGTGCGGGGGTGAGGTTTGAGTGTGTGTGTGTGAGAGGGGGTGGGGGGGCGTCTTAATGACCTTACACATGGGGTTTTATGTTCGTGATTAAGGGTCCGCTCCTCCTGGCTTGGTTGGGAAAGGGCTTCACGGGGTTATATGCTTATGAGACTAAATAGGGTGGTATTCTTATACAATTATTTCCCTTTGCAGAGCCGTTAATGGACGAAATAACTTGAAAAATTACGTTAACTTTAGAAATGGAAATGCTAATCCATCTAATTTCTGTAGACAACGCTCATTCTCACCATATTCGTTCGGTATCAGGCGCGGCGAAGGGAAAGAATTGCTAAAGAATAGGAGTCTTAGTATACCTCACATATACACGTGAGCTATTATTAGGAGACGGATGGTGGGATGAATGGGAGGGTGATCGTATGCTTAATTAAGGGGGAATGGTTCACTTTTTGCATGTATTCATTATTTTTCTAGTTTTGTCCCTAGACCTCCATCACATTTAAAAAAACAGCCATTAGATCCCCCTTCTAGATTAATTTGTACATTTTTCGGTAGAAAAATGTCCCGGCCGAAGGCCGGTTCTTCCAACATTACAGGCTCACTATCGTTCGCCAGGGAAAAAATCGGTACCTAAATAGCACGAAAGGTCTAAATATTGACGAAGAAATGGAGCGAAAGGTCTTAAAATCGACTAACTAATGGGGCAAACATCTTAGCATCTGAAAACTAATGGGGCTAAACATGAGGGAGAAAGTGGTCCAGAAAACCGGCCCATCCCCCCTTAATGTGGTTGTCTTGAACAGCGTCATTACCATAGGCTACTCACTCTATCCATTTCAGCAACCATGCCTTACCCCAAGCCCCTCCATCCACCATACCCACTCCATCCATCCCCATTAAGGGGAGGTTTTTAGTTGATTCCCTATACTTCCATCAAGCTTAAAATTACTCCACCTAGACTCCCTTTCAAGATAAATTTGTAAATTTTTCAGTAGAAAAATTTCCCGGCCGAAGGCCGGTTTCCCTTAAATTACAGGCTCGCTATCGCTCGCCAGGAAAAAATCGACACCTAAATGGCACGAATGGTCTTTAAATTGACAGAAATGGGGCGATGGTTCTTAAAATCGCCAAACTAATGGGGCGAACGTCTTAAAATCTCAAAAGCAATGGGGCTAAACATGAGGGAGAAAGGGGTCCAGAAAAAAATCCTCCAGGTGGAAATCTCCCCTTAACCATACGCCCCTCTCCATCACCACCATCCATACCCTACCAATACCCCAACACCATCACCACCATCCATACCCTACCAATACCCCAACATCATCACCACCATCCAGACCCCCCAACACACACCAGCACCATCCATACCACAATACCCCAAACCATCACCACCATCCATACCCTACCAATACCCCAACACCAGCACCACCATCACCGACCAATACCCCAACACCATCACCATCCATACCCTACCACCCCAACATCACACCAGCCATACCAATAACCCCAACATCATCACCATCCAGCCCTACCAAGACCCCAACATCACACCACCATCCATACCCTCGACCCCAACATCATCACCACCACCATACCCTACCATAACCCCAACATCAGCACCACCTAAACCCCAAGACCCCAACATCATCACCACCAGCCACCCTACCATACCCAACATCATCACCACCATCCATACCCTACCAGACCCCAACACCACACCATCCATACCCTACCAAGACCCCATACACCCGCACCACCAGCCACCGACCACCCCAACACCATCCAACCCGACCAAGACCCCAACTCATCACCACCAGCCATACCCTACCAAGACCCAACACCATCACCACCATCCAGACCAGACCATCCCAACATCACACCACCAGATACCCCACCATACCCCAACAGCAGCACCACCATCCATACCCTAACAAAACCCCCAACACACCACCACCTAACCCGACCAATAACATCACAACCAGCCACCCTACCAAGACCCCCACCATCACCACCAGCCTACCACCAATACCAACACCATCACCACCATCCAACCCTACCAATACCCCAAAACAGCATCACACCAGCATACCCTACCAATACCCCAACACCAGCACCACCCATACCCGACCATACCCAACATCACAATCACCGCCAACATCAGCCACCACCAGCCATACCGCCAAGACCCCAAAGCATCACCACCAGCCAGCCTAACCAATACCCCAAACATCATCACACCATCCATACCGACCAATACCCCAACAGCATCACCACCATCCATACCAACCAATACCCCAAGCATCACCACCATCCATACCCTACCAATACCCCAACCATCATCACCACCATCCATACCCTACCATACCCCAACATCATCACCACCATCCATACCACCAAACCCACATCATCACCACCAGCCATACCCTACCAAGACCCCAACATCATCACCACCCACCATCCATACCCTACCAATACCCCAACATCATCACCACCAGCCATACAGGCCCCAACATCAATCACCACCATCCATACTACCAACCAACATCAGCACCACCATCCATACCTTACCAATACCCAACACCATCACCACCATCCATACCTAACCAATACCCCAACATCATCACCACCATCCATACCCTACCAATACCCCAACACCATCACCACCATCCATACCCTACCAATACCCCAACACCATCACCACCATCCATACCCTACCAATACCCCAACACCATCACCCATCCATACCCTACCAATACCCCAACACCATCACCACCATCCATACCCTACCAATACCCCAACTCATCACCACCATCCATACCCTACCAATAACCCCCAACATCATCACCACCATCCATACCCTACCAATACCCCAACACCATCACCACCATCCATACCCTACCAATACCCCAACATCATCACCACCATCCATACCCTACCAATACCCCAACACCATCACACCACCATCCATACCCTACCAATACCCCAACACCATCACCACCATCCATACCCTACCAATACCCCCAACACACCATCCATACCCTACCAATACCCCAACATCATCACCACCATCCATACCCTACCAATACCCCAACACCATCACCACCATCCATACCCTACCAATACCCCAACATCATCACCACCATCCATACCCTACCAATACCCCAACACCATCACCACCATCCATACCCTACCAATACCCCAACACCATCACCACCATCCATACCCTACCAATACCCCAACACCATCCATACCCTACCAATACCCCAACATCATCACCACCATCCATACCCTACCAATACCCCAACATCATCACCACCATCCATACCCTACCAATACCCCAACATCATCACCACCATCCATACCCTACCAATACCCCAACATCATCACCACCATCCATACCCTACCAATACCCCAACATCATCACCACCATCCATACCCTACCAATACCCCAACATCATCACCACCATCCATACCCTACCAATACCCCAACACCATCACCACCATCCATACCCTACCAATACCCCAACACCATCACCACCATCCATACCCTACCAATACCCCAACATCATCACCACCATCCATACCCTACCAATACCCCAACACCATCACCACCATCCATACCCTACCAATACCCCAACATCATCACCACCATCCATACCCTACCAATACCCCAACATCATCACCACCATCCATACCCTACCAATACCCCAACATCATCACCACCATCCATACCCTACCAATACCCCAACATCATCACCACCATCCATACCCTACCAATACCCCAACATCAGCACCACCATCCATACCCTACCAATACCCCAACATCATCACCACCATCCATACCCTACCAATACCCCAACACCATCACCACCATCCATACCCTACCAATACCCCAACATCATCACCACCATCCATACCCTACCAATACCCCAACATCATCACCACCATCCATACCCTACCAATACCCCAACATCATCACCACCATCCATACCCTACCAATACCCCAACATCATCACCACCATCCATACCCTACCAATACCCCAACATCATCACCACCATCCATACCCTACCAATACCCCAACATCATCACCACCATCCATTCCCTACCAATACCCCAACACCATCAAACTCTATCCTTCTTCTGCAATTCACCATAATCCCATTCAATCCACCTACTTCATTCCACCTGCAGCAACCATACCCAAAACCCCACCACCCTCAACCATACCCCAACCTCCTTATTTCACTCTCCCAACCATACCCCAAATACCCACCAACCACAACCCCTCATCAACCATACCCCTCACAATTTTATACCCTTCATCCACCACCATCAACCCCTACGCCCCCCCTACCCCTACTCAACCAACCCCTACCACCAACTATCCTCCTCCACCCCCACCATCCCCAACCACCCCCTACGCCATCCCCCACTCAACCAAACCCTACCACCAACCATCTTCCTCCCCCCCCCCCCTCCCCCACCCTCTTCCTCCCACCCCCCCCCCCCCTCCACTCAACCAATCCACACCACCATCCTCCTGCAGCCCCCTCCTCCCTTCATTCCACCCCACCAGCCCCACCCTCAACCACCCCACTACCATCCTCCTGTAGCCCCACCCCTTCACTCCACCCATAGCCCCCTCATTCCACCCACACCTTCCCCAACCATCTTCCTGCACCCCCCCTCACTCCACCCCCTTACCCCAACCCCCACCAACCACCCCTCACCACTCCACCCTCAACCTCCACAAACCCTACCCCTCTACTCCCCCCCCCCCCCCCTCATTCCACCCACACCATCCCCAACCATTCTCCTGCACCCCCCCCCCACCTCACTCCCCCCCCCTACCCAAACCCCCACTCACCCCCCCCCCCCTCACCACTCCACCCTCAACCTCCACCAACCCTACCCCTCTAGCCGCCCCCCCCCCCCACCACCACCACCAACCCTCCTCCTCCCGCTCCTCTTCCTTCTCCTACTGGTCCGTGTGCCGTGGTCATTAGCGATTGCCTTGTACAGATCCCCGTGAATGGCTCTGTCAATACGGTAGTTAGACGTCAGCCAAAGGAGAGAGGAGAGGGAGGGGCGGCGCTGCTCTCTCCATGGCATCACAATTTACAAGGAGGAAGAAGCTTACGCAGGGATTATTTTAACATTATACAAAAATAGACAAAACTAACTTGTACCCGTCCTCTGAGAATTTTAAGCGTTAAGATCCTGTGTAACGAGGAGAACTGCCTATGCCTATTTACGAAGAAGCATTGACTAATATCCTTAACCTAACCTAACCAAAACCTAACCTAAGCTAGTATATTAGTGGACTATTTATGAATTACCAAATTATTGCGGTATAAGTGCAGGTCTCCCCGCTACACAGGATTAGGCCTATACCTATTAAGAGGAGATTTCCACTTGAGGGACTTTTTTATTGAACCCTTTTTCCCTCATGTCTAGCCCCATTGCTTTTGAGATTTTAAGACGTTTGCCCCATTAGTTTGGTGACTTTTTAAGAATTTCCGCCCCATTCTGTCAATTTTAAGACCTTTCGTGCCATTTAGGTGTCGATTTTATCCTGGCGAGCGATAGCGAGCCTGTAATTTAAGAGTAATCGGCCTTCGGCCGGGACATTTTTCGGTCAATATTTACGAGTCACACCACAGCTGGGATCTCATTTTTAACGGTAGTTTTGGGTTCCTACCATTCTATGCTTCATTGCTCTATACTTTTTATCCACCGGATTTTTTTTTTTCTTGGCTTTTTTTTTTTTTTTAGCATTAACCTAACCAAAAAACCTAACCTAATAGCCCCCAAATACATTTAGGTTAGGTTAGGTTTTTAGGTTAGGTTAATGCTAAAAAAAAATAATAATAAAAATAAAAATAAAAAAACAAGAAAAAATAATATTTTTCGGTGGATAAAAAGTATATAGTAATGAAACATAGAATGATAGGAACCCAAAACTACCATTAGAAATGAGATTCCAGCTGTGGTGTGACTCGTAAATATTGACCCATTTTTCTATCGAAAAATGTACAAATTTATCTTAAAAGGGGGTCAAGAGGGTGAAATTTTAAGCTTGCTGGAGGAGTAGGAAACAAACTAGAAACCTCCCCTTAAACCATTATTACGATATCTCTCTCTTCTGCTAATGGGCTACCATTTTCCTCCCCTTTCCTATATTTGGATTTCTACTATCCCTACTATTCCTACTATCCCTACTATCCCTACTATCACTACTATCCCTACTATCACTACTATCCCTACTATCACTACTATCCCTACTATCACTACTATCACTACTATCCCTACTATCACTACTATCACTACTATCCCTACTATCACTACTATCCCTACTATCCCTACTATCACTACTATCACTACTATCCCTACTATCACTACTATCACTACTATCCCTACTATCACTACTATCCCTACTATCCCTACTATCCCTACTATCACTACTATCCCTACTATCCCTACTATCACTACTATCCCTACTATCACTACTATCCCTACTATCACTACTATCACTACTATCCCTACTATCACTACTATCACTACTATCCCTACTATCACTACTATCCCTACTATCACTACTATCACTACTATCCCTACTATCACTACTATCCCTACTATCACTACTATCCCTACTCGAGTTAAATCTAAACCACCAAGCTTGGGTTTGGCTTTTGTCCAGGACGACTCAACAACTAGTTTAGCAGTTTAACTTTACAGCTGCCATTTCCTCGCTTAAAAGTGCCTCGAAAATACAAGTTAACGTATCTACCAATCTTCCAGTATATATATATATTTAGTAACGGTAAAGTTAAGTTTATTATAAGAAGGAAGCTTCGATATAACATTTATATATTATTACTGTTTGGGGGTTTGAATGTTGTCTATGTTAGCTTAAGGGGAGATTTCCACTTGGGGGATTTTTTTCTTGACTCCTTTCTCCCTCATGTTTAGTCCCATTGTTTTTCTAATTTTAAGACGTTTGCCCCATTATTTTGACGATTTGAAGAACTTTCAACCCATTTCTGTCAATTTTAAGACCTTTCGTGCCATTTAGGTGTCGATTTTATCCTGGCGAGCGATAGCGAGCCTGTAATTTAAGAGGAACCGGCTTTCAGCCGGGACATTTTTCTACCGAAAAATGTACAAATTTATCTTGAAAGGGGCTCAAGGGGGTGTAATCTTAAGCTTGAAGGATATCTAGGGACCAAACTAAAAACCTCCCCTTAACCACTAGTGAATCTATCCAATTATACGATATTACTTTGTTCTAGCTTTGAAGTTTTCCGAAAGCCTGTCTTACACCGTACTTAAGTTTTTTCTAACCTCCCAGCTTATTTAGGAAATATTAGGTTACGTTTTGGGGTTACTGAAAACCTAGAAACGGAAGACATGGACAAAATAATCATTCCAAAACAAACCTGTCCAAGTTACATAATTGCATACAAACACAATCTCCAGTTACCTTGTTACTGCAGCAGCAGAGTCCCTGGAGTTCCAATCCTGGATTATATGTTCTTGTTAGGTGTTAATCCTTGCACTTTAGTTAACACCTTCAAAATAATGACTTCTTGTTCTTGATGGTTGATTATAGGGCTGTGTGGGCAGGCCCAATTAACCCTGCCGGAGACCATCACAGGTACGCGATCACAGGCGGCCGAGACGACCCGAACGCCGCAGGAAGACTTTGGTCTGCTGGAGCACAAATAATGACTTAGTTTGTATATTAATCTGGCTAACATTAGACGATTATGTTAGGTATGAGCAAGTCGTTTCACGGTCCAAAGTTTAAAGTTACCGCGAGTATATTCATAATTTTGTCTTGTACTATTTCCAACACACACGAACAAGCACTAGTATTAGCCCCTTCAGCATACAGTAACGCCTTAGTCAGACATTTTGGCTATCATCAAACGATTTTATTAAGCTTAAGGAGCGAGCTGTGGGAAGTGGAAGATTAATCGAGATAGCCCGTATCGTATTCTATCCACACAGGTCCTTCCTAAGCTGAACAAAATCGCCTAATGTTAGCTAGAGTGCAATATGAACAGCGGTATTGTACATAGAGGAGGGGTCCTTAGGTTAACCGCTAGTGTAGTCTGCACAGATCAGGAGCACTTTGGCAAATGAGGAGAGCAGGGTGATCTTTGGGCTGCATTCTGAAGGGGGGTGGCCTGCTTTTTTTCTCTACTTTTCTGTACCCCTCTTTCTCTGGTTTGTATCCATTCGGCCCCATTCAGCCTACTGTTTTAAGACGTTTATCCCCATCCAGGTGTCGATTTGTTCCTGGCGAGCGATAGCGAGCCAGTATTGTATGGAGAAATCCGGCTTCGCCGGAGAAACTTTTCTATCGAAAAATGTACAAGTTTAGCCTGCTGTCAGAATTGTTTTTTTTAATATAATAGCTCGCTATCGCTCGCCAGGAAAAAATCGACACATGAATGGGGATAAACATCTTAAAACAGTAAGCTGAATGGGGCCGAATGAATACAAACCAGAGAAAGAGGGAGAGAGAGAAAAAAACCGAGGAGGGCCCCCTTAAAAAGGGGGGGGGGGGAGGGGGGAACGGAGGAAAGAATATATGGAGTATCAACTCTGATGGGGGATTCTGAAAGCAAGATAATGACATAGCTTGGTTAATAGATGGCGCTGTGATCGCCGGCGTGTCGTCTGTCTGTTTACAAGAAATGACAAGAACGATGGTAGGTGGGGTGGCGGAATAAACAAACATGGCCCCAATCGTTGGCCACCGCTGTGTGGTATACGGGAAACATCGACGAACTGGCCGTGACTTACAATTCCATTTCTTCCTAAAAACCAGCTGAGTGTATAGTAGCATGTCCTTATCTTGCTTACTCAGCTAGTACGATGATTTTGTGTCGAAGTATCTTGTTATTTATGAACACGTGGTGATTATATGATGCAGAGACGTAATAATTGCAAAAGTGCCCTCCCTACGGTTTTTTTTTTTTTTTTTTTATGTGATTGAGGGAGGCAAAAGGCATAACTGCCTATAGCGAGTGCCTATACAAATCCTCCTGGTGTATCCTGTTAACCCTGAGTTCCATTCCACCTGGTGAGGGTGAGATAAGCTCCAACACTTCACTACCCTCAAACCTCAACAACAACAAGAAGAATTGCATATTTTCCCAATAAGTATGGAACAATCAGCTACTATGTGAGTGATTATATTTTCACATGAAAATATATGGTGTAGGCCTATCGTAGTATTGTATTGTGAATTGGTTACAATCCAAAATATATAATTGACACGGGACACCTGTGTGCATTTCATGTTGCCATACCTATTTATCTCTTATTCATCGACTAATGTACATAATAAATAAATAATTATATAATATATTTCTTAATGTCACTTGCAATGGTGTACATCGGAATAGGTGTAATTATTGATAATATCAATGAGGGTAATTCTCTGTGACCAACTTCTTACGAATCTGCACATAAGAGCTGTGTGTGAGTAGGTTACGCCAAAATGTTAACTTATTCCAACAGAGAAGTCAGAGGAAATGCATTATAAATAATATTATAAGATAAACCAACGTTATTGTGCATTACAGATATGTACATGTATACATATGTAAAACATAAAACATTTATGTGCCACATTCGCAGTGATTGAATTAATTGCATGTTGTTAAGGGCCATTTCATAATGTATTACATTCCAATTATCTCAAGGATAATATTAGTGAGAGTTTTGATTATCAAACACTGGACACAATATAATAATATAAAAGGATACCGTTATGCACCCCCATATCTGTCGTTCAAAATACCTGCATAGTTACCTAAAGGTGGTGCAGCTAACACATAATTATATCATAGTCCTTAATTTCATTGGGAGGTGTTTGGTGTTGGGAGTGAATCTAATAAATTAGATTATTACCCTGCATACGTTTTCTTTAAAACTTATTGTTTTCCCATTCTCTTATCAACTAGCTTGATCAATAGATGGCGTGCAAGTAAATGCTTTCGCAATTATAGTGTGGAGTTAACACTCCGTATATGCTTTCCTCCGTGGGGGGAGGTGTGTTGCCTTCTAGCTCAAATCGAACGAATGCTACTGGAATGAACATTATTTTGGAAAGAGGGCATTGATTACCACTCCCTGTTTTGAAAGTTAACAACATATTTCAGCTTATTTCGTTGATTCACGCCAAGGTTTTCACCAAGGAGAATAGAAGTAAGGAGAAAGCTCTTAAACGAGCTCCCAATTGATCCCTAGTCTTGGCCAAGCACCCCTGAAGATGGCTCTGCCATCGGTGGTACTTCGTCTGCACACTTACAAATGTCACTGGGAGCTGCCAGATGGCGTGGTGGCAGATACAAACATGGCACCAAAACAACACGGTCACAGCTGTGTTGTTTGTGGAAAATACAAGGCGGAAACAAAATAAATTCATATTTCACTTCTTTCCCAAAGGTCAGGTGAAGTGCTTAGTCATAAGTAGAGCGTATCTACGAGTAAACAGTATAATTATGGTATACTCACATAAGAGTGTATAATCATGGCTGACTGAATACATATTCCAGAGTCATCATCTCGGTAAATAGCTGACCCATGAATGCTAGCATTTGTATATTTGCAGATGTTTGTTATGGCTCAAGAACCTTGACATCAAACTGAAGACGAAAACACCTGATCAGCTGAACTAAGTCCCGTGTTGTGTGAAGCAGACACTTTTAAGATGACCAGTATAGCGGGGTTGGCCGTCTGACGTCTGATGCTCGACAATTTACAGATGTTTTAAATAATATAAATAAATAGCGTAATCTACTCACGTTGTATTATAAGCCATTCACTTGATCGGTTATCTTTAATGTAAGACATACCCTCAATTTGGTCAATATACAGGAGACGCAACAATCTAGGTAGCACATTTGTAATGGTAGTTTTGGGTTCCTATCAACATATGCTTCATTTCTATATACTTTTTATCCCCGTGGAAAAAAAAAAAAAAAAATCTTGGGATTTTGTTTTTGGTCATTTAACCTAACCAAAAAACCTAACCTAACCTAACCTAATAGCCCCCAAATACATTTAGGTTAGGTTAGGTTAGGTTTTGTGGTTAGGTTAATGAAAACAAAAATCCCAAGAAAAAAAGGAAAAATCCAAAGATTTGTTTTTTTTCCGGGGATAAAAAGTATATAGAAATGAAGCGTATGATGATAGGAACCCAAAACTACCATTATACATTTGTTACCTATATTGTTGCGTCTCCTGTATATTTACCCTCAATTTTATGTTCTTAGTTTGTGTGGAGTGTGAGGTTGGAATTACTTGCTTAAAGAATATTATTCATGAATACACAGAAAAACAATAAACGGTAGTGGAGAAATTCCCCTTGCATTGTATTGTGCTGCAGTGGTCGACCTGAATAGTAAACACGTAACATCGAGAGAAAATATATTTATAAACACGCACAACATGAGACAAAAGATGTGTTCCACACTTTTGGTAATGTTGTTGCTGAAGGGATGTGTATTTATTAGTGTATGACGTACAACGTGTATGAGTTGAGCTGCAGAAACATAAATTACTCGAGAGACAGTCACTGGGATGAATGGTGTGGTTGTCTCGCATATTCCTTCGTGAGAGATAATTGCGTACCGGTAAGTCTTTATTTACTCCTCACCAATTTAGCAGTGTAAGTAATATGAGGAACTGTATGATTCACATTGTGTGTGTGTTCGTTTATATACTTTTCAGTAAACGTACGAACACTATGGGGAACATATGGCTGAAATGGGGGTGACCAGTAGCGACATTGGTAGAGCGCTTGCATGGTTTCTAACCAGGAGGATCGAGTTCGATTCTCGGCTGGTGGAGATGGTTGGGCAATCTCCTCACACCCCTTGCCTCTGTTCTGATCGCCTAACAGTAAAATGGGTCTATGACAGGGTAAAAAGGTTACTCGTGACCTCATCCCTTTACTACTACAAAAAAAAAAAAAAAAAAAAAAATGCTGAAATCCATACAGGTAGGCCTACTGAACACAATTTAAATGTAAGGAACAAAACCAATACAAGATATTGACATTGAGTAACCCACTAACCTACACATATAACAAAGGTATTATATTAGATCAAGCATTTTATACAGAAAAAGGTAAAGTGGCTGCACAAATACTAGATTGTATACATGGAATCTAGCAAAATATATTTAGTTGTAGTAGTATATGGACCGAGGTAGGACAATAATGATAAGGACAAAAATGGGATCACAATTTAAACATCATGGGAGACATTTTTGCAGTAGCCTACTACTTAGATATAGGCCTATAAGAACTATTATGAATTGTGAAAAATTCAGAAATATTGAGTACTGCAAACGGTAGCCTATAGATATTAGAAACTATTTAGTTATAGCTCGAACATAACCGTTTTCTAAAGAACGGTACATTCTCTAATGAGGGGTATAAACTGTATAGTTACTGTTCGAAATTAACCGTTCTCTATGGGGGGGGGGGGGGGGGCCTGACGTTAGATGGGGTAAGTATCAGGGGCCTACTACCAAAAGCAGAGAGTCGCCTCTCCTTATATATATTCTCCTTGGTTTTCACTGTGGTAAGGTTTAAACAAATCGTGGTTTGTGGCAGTGATCTATAATGGCCGGACAGAGTTGTTTGTCGGGTAGTTTAGCTGGTTGGAGATATATTTTGTCTGGAAGTGTTTTCAGTTCACTACTACTAGATATTTTGTTTACTTTACTCAGATATCCACACCCAAATTCACGAGATAATGAGTTTTATCTTAACTATATTCACTTTCTCTCTAGGATGACGGAAATTTATTAACTTTCTCTCGAGGTTGATAGCGAATTTCTGAATCCAAACATGCAATTTATTTCACTCTTCCCCGGACACTGGTTTTGAAACTTTGTCATGACTCAAAAGCTTCATTGGTTTGATTCAAAGCTTCGAAACCTCACTGGTGTCCGGAGCTTAGTGAAGGTACAGTTGCCCATATAAGTTATGATCGTCGTCGTGATCTTCTGTATGAAAGGAATATTAGTTTGAATTACGAAACTACACTTGTAATTCACTCATGCGCATTATATCTCCATGTATAAGATCATCATCACGGGGAGGAACAGAACTTATGTGGGCAACTGTACACTCAACGGCTTGAGCTAGGGCTTAACTCTTCGAAGCTATACATACATAAATGAGAAAATATATACGCCCATTTCCCCTTAAAGTTTCGAATCTATCCCGAACTCAATCGATCTTTCTCATTAATTCTTGACCCAGCATTTAAATTTTGAAGGGTTTGACACCCTGATCCGAACCTTTGAACAGCTCAAGGGGGGAGCTGTTCAAGGGTTCAGATTGTACCAGAGTTCGTATCTCGGAGTATTCTGTTCCCATGTCATCAAACTGAGTATTATTATTCTTTGTTTTAACTACTGTTTAGAATATTATTTAATTAGTTATTACACCATATTAGATATTTGTTAGGCACGTTGCCCCACTAGCAGAACAGCTGTTGTTCCCAACTTCCCAACCAGCTAAACTACTCGACAAACAACTCTGTCCAGCCATTATAGATCACTGCCACAAACCACCATATGTTTGAACCTTACCAATAGTGAAAACCTTGGCGTAAATCAACGAAATAAACTGAAATATGTCGCTAGCTTTCAAAACAGGGACTGGTAATCAATGCATTCGTTTCAAATTAATCTGTTCAGTACCAGTGACGTCCTTTTCATCATATTCTGAACACTTTAAGACGATTTAATTCAGCTGAGGAAGAACCTCTAGCAATTAAAACATTTCCAACTCTCTCATTTATCCCTTTTAACTCACAATCATCTAAATGTAGCTAACATGAGACAAAAGAGACGTCACCGGTACCGAATAGGCTAACGTTCATTCCAGTAACATTCGTTCGAGTTGAGGAAGGCAAACCCCCCCCCCCCCATGTTTAAGAATGCGGCCCAAAGACCACCCTGCTCTCATTTGCCAAAGTGCTCCTGATCTGTGCAGACTACACTAGCGGTTAAACAAAGGACCCCTCCTCAATAGACAACATCGCTGTCTATATTACACTCTAGCTAACATTACGTGATTTTGTTCAGCTTAGGAAGGACCTCTGGGGATAGAATATGATACAAGTTATCTCAATTAATCTTCTACTTCCCAAAGATCGCTCCTAAGCTTAATACAATCGTGTGATGCTAGCCAAACTGCATGACTAAGGCGTTACTGTATCCTGAAGGGGTTAATACCAGTGATTGTTCTTGTGTGTGTGATAAAACTATTAAGTGTTGGAAATAGTTAAAGAAAAATTAATAATATACTCGCGGTAACTTTACACTTTGGACTGTGCGACGACTTGCCCATACCAAACAACATCGTCTACTGTAAGCAAGGTTAAGGGGGGATGACCGTATTTATTTATTCATTTATGTATTTCGTTTACTACTTTTTTTAGTTTCTTCCCCAGACCTCCATCAAACATTAAAAAACACCCGCCCAAGACCCTCCTTCGAGATAAATTTGTACATTTTTCAATCGAAAAATGCCCCGGCCGTCCTCTTAAATTTCAGGCTCGCTAGCGCTCGCCAGGAAACAATTGACACACAAATGACACCGAAAGTCTTAATAGTGACAAAGAAATGGGTCGAAAGTTGTTAAAATCGCCAAACTAATTTAGGGGCCGAACGACTTAAAATCTGAAAACTAATGGGGCTAAATATGGGAGAGAAAGGTGCCAGAAAAACTACCCATCTCCCCTTAATATATAAACTACGTGATTCTATTGAAGGTGTTAACTAAAGTGTAAGGATTAACCACGACCAAGAACAAATAATATTTTTTAGTTAGTTAAAAAATGACTTCAGAGGCTATCAACCTTTCTGGATTATTAAGCCAGCACACTGTAAGGGAAGAATCACGTCAGGACTGGAGCCCCTTTTCGAGAATTCCAGGGACTCTGCGGCAGTAACAAGGTAACTGAAAATGTTGGTTGTACGTAATTATGTAACTTTGACAGGTTTGTTTTGGATGGATTATATTGCCCATGTCTTCCGTTTCTAGGTTTTCAATAACCCCAGAAAGTAACCTGATATTTCCTAATTAAGCAGGGAGGTTAGGAAAAACCTAAATAAGGTCTTACCTGCTTATTTTACCTGGTGGGGCCACCCGATCCGGCGTCCAGCCAAAATTCTGACTGGAGGGAGGGGTGTGGCCCAAAACAATAGTTAGGTACGCCACTCAAACGTGCAATTGAAAGACTAGAAAATAGTGGTAATTGTTGACTGATTTATTATACCTTACGCAAAAGTTAAATTCAAAAGAAATTATTGCGTCCAAATAATTAATTACTAGATAAGGACTAACATGGGCCCATACGTCAAAGCTAGGAACAGTATAACTAGATAGCTACACTAGTGGTTGAGCTATCATAGACAACATTCAAACCCAAATAGGTAATAACAGAAACAATTCCAAATCTAACCTTCCTTTTTGGGGATGGATGTAGTTACCGGGTGTACCACTACCGACATACAACATAAATCCTCTATAAATACTTATAATAAAATAAATACTTATAAATCTATAATACTAGGTTAGGTTAGGTTGTTTGGTTAGGGTAATGTATTTTTTGTATAGAAAGGCAGTCAAAATAGACGGGAACATGATGGTGAGCGTCCGCGAAGTGTAAACAAGACGGGCGGTACACCCGGTAACGACATTCTTGCCCCTTTTTGTAATAAACTTAACTTTACCGTTCCTAAATGAACTGAACAATTGGTAGATACGTTAAATTGTATTTTCGGGGCACTTTTAAGCTAGGAAATGACAGCTGTAAAGTTAAACTGCTAAACTAGTAGTTTAGTCGTCATGGACAAAAGCCAAACCCAAGCTTGGTGGTTTGTATTTAACTCGAGTAGGGATAGCAGAAACCCAAATGTAGGAAAGTGGAAGAAAAAGATAGCACATCACCAGCAGAGAGCTATGTAATAATAATGCTTTCATGTTTTAGGACAGATACGAGTTCTTTTTGGTAAAAATACATACATTCTCATATATTTTAATATTAGGGGTCAAGACTCTCTTATAATACATTTCCGACAGTACAAACATATATTCCAATGTACTATGACACTTTCGTAGGCTCCACACAAATCGACAAGTCTCGCGGCTGTCACACAGCAAACATTTACTCATAACTAATAGCATCGACCACAGTAGATCTGGATTGGACACGAAAATGGAACTTTGCAGTAAGGGACCCAGAATCGGAGAACGAACCCCCAAGTTCGACCCTCGAATATATCACATTTTAATATCACATTTTCGCGGTTTCGAGGTTCGAACTTGGAGGTTCGTTCTCAGAATTTGGGCCCCTTACTGCAAAGTTCCATTTCGGTTTAATTCTAGTTTCGCTTTCACAGCATACTCATAAATTTCTATGGCTACTTTAGAGTTGTCATATACCATACTTAATTCCTATATATGTCCAAAGCGGCGGAAATGCATTATAAGGAATTATACCTACTGTAAAAATAAATAATATTTTCTCCCCATATGCGGCACCATAGCTATTACATAATACTAGGTTAGGTTAGGTAAGGTTGTTAGGTTAGGCTAATGTCGTTAATGTAGTTTATTATCATTATATTACGTCTTTTACCCAGCAATTTCCCTGATCTTCATAGTTGGTCGGGAAGCTATGCCTTTACAACGGCGCCTCCCTTTTGTCGCTGTGTACGTGAAACTAGAATTTTACCTCCATTTCCGTGTCCAGTCCAGATCTACTGTATAGTCTATGCTAATTTATACAGTATGCCAAAATAACATGTCGATGGTTTCGACCCGGTGTAAAACAAGATATAAACCTTCTTATATATTTTCGTTTTTGTTTTCATAATTTTCTTCTTCCTCCTCCTCCTTACCTCTCTTCAGCCTCCCTTCACGTGTGCATACATAATTCCACAAATCTACTCCTCAACAATTTTAATGTATTTTGTTAAACTCTCTCTCTCTACTCCTCTGTATGCCTGTCTCTGTCTGTCTATTCCTCTCCTTGTTCTCTCTCTCTCTCTCTCTCTCTCTCTCTCTCTCTCTCTCTCTCTCTCTCTGTGTGTATACTCCTCTGTATGCCTTTCTCTGTCTGTCTATTCCTCTCCTTGTTCTCTCTCTCTCTCTCTCTCTCTCTGTAGGACCAATTATCTTTCTAATTTACATCAACGACATAGATGAGGGTCTCACCTGTACAATCTCAAAATTTGCTGACGATACAAAAATTGCAAATAGCGTACTCTCAAAAGATCAAGTTGACGATATGCAACACAATCTAGATAAATTGTCACATTGGGCCCAAATTTGGCAAATGAGTTTCAATGCGGATAAATGTAAAGTACTACATATCGGATACCTAAATGAGAAAGCAAACTATTCGATGAATGGCACTCAGCTTAAGAATTTAAACAGAGAAACCGATCTGGGAGTAACAATATCGAGTAACCTAAAACCGAGTCAACAATGTTCAGAAGTTGTTAAGAAGGCAAACAAAATAATTGGCTTTATAGGCAGATCATTTGAGCATAAATCCAAAGACGTAATCCTAACCCTTTACAATTCCTTAGTCCGCCCTCTTCTGGAATACTGCGTTCAATCCTGGTGCCCTTATTACCAAAAAGACATAAACAAGCTAGAACGAGTTCAACGTAGAGTTACCAAAATGATACCTAGCCTAAAGAACAAACCATACGAAGAGCGTCTTAGAGAATTAAATCTATTTCCTTTAACCCAGCGCAGATTAAGAGGTGACTTAATTCAAGTGTTCAAAATCATCAAAGGCATCGACAATATAACTGTAGTAAGTACTTCACTATCGACCAATCTAATTACACGCGGGGAAACGGTTGCAAAATTATTGGTAAATCTTTTAACTCACCCGAATCTAAGAATTTCTTCTTCAATCGAGTTGTCAACTTGTGGAATGGGCTTCCCCGAGACGTTATAGACTGCAGCACCGTTGATTCATTTAAATTCCGCCTAGACAAATATCTCGCATCAAACCCGCGTCTGACTGCGTTTGTAAATGAATAACTTTATTTTATCCTCCCCTCAGTTACTAACCCATATGTCCCCTACTAACTTCCTAGTCCTGCCACGTTAGTGGCAGGGCAGTAGTTCCCTTTCCAATGTTCCCTTACCCACTCTAAACCACTGTTTGGACACTTGATCCTCAGTGTTTTGGAGGACAAGCAGCCTAGAAGGGTCACTAGATCTGTTGTTGCTTGATTTCCTTAGTACTCCTTTGTATACTCCTCTGTCTATTCCTCTCCTTGTTCTCTCTCCCTCTCTGTATGCCTGTCTCTCTCTTTGTCTGTCTATTCCTCCGTCTGTCTGTCTGCCTACATGTGTTTATCTTGTGCATGCCTGATTGCTTGACTCCTGTCCTGGTTCAACCTTGCTTGCTTAGAGGGAGGGACGGAGCACGAGAAAGAGAGAGAGAGAGAGAGAGAGAGAGAGAGAGAGAGAGAGAGAGAGAGAGAGAGAGAGAGAAACACCTACAGTCTTTCTCTCTCTCTCTCTCGCACACACACACACACAGACACACACGCAACACGAGGTGGTATGCATGACCTATCTATCTATTTACCTATATATATCTATCTATATATCTATATCTATCTATCTATATCTATCTATCTATCTATCTATCCTCGTCCTTCACCCACCACACCTTTGCTTCTCCGATCTTATGAGACACTTGTAATTATCTATTGTACCTGTAGTATTTACTGTACAGTGACTAAGACATATACCTGGGACAAGTGCTCTCTCTCTATATATATATATATTTATCTATCTATCTATCTCTATATATATCTCTATCTATCTATCTATCTATCTATCTATCTATCTATATAAAGAGAGAGAGAGAGAGAGAGAGAGAGAGAGAGAGAGAGAGAGAGAGAGAGAGAGAGAGAGAGAGAGGTTGCAGACACCTTTTGTACAACTCTAAATAGTTCTGGTTTCTCCCGTGAATGACCTTTGCTGTTTGTCTCGAATTGTGTTAACCCTCTGAAGACTGTGACACATTTTGACCGTTTACTGGCTATTAGTAAACGATTGTATACAGTTTAGGAAGGATCAGTGGGAATTATAAAGGTATAGAATATCACAATTAACCCTCTGACTTCCATAAATTCTTCCCAATCCGAATAAAATCATCTAATAATAGCAAGAAAAAAAAGTAATGCGTAATAGGATTTTGAAGCATTTAACTGCATCCTATTTTCGTTTTCTATAAAGCTAAATTACTGTTAGATAGGCTACTTAAGTTGAAAAGAAACTGTTTATATCGTATAATATGTGCTATATTAAGTAACTCCCCGTTCTTAACATTAAACATCACCTACAAACCCCAATGCACTTGAATAGACTAATGAAAGCATATGGTCCTCCCTTATAATAACAACACTACCGAACGACATGTGTAAGCTACTTCATTCAATTAAAAGCTTTAAAAAAACTACTGTATATTAAAGTTTTCTATGATATGTTGGTAGGTCTTCTATATAGGTGAGCGAAAAATAATACTGCATGAAATCGTCTAATCTTAGCCAGAATCAGAGGTAAAATGGCTTTATAGGGCTGAAGAATGTTGAACTTGCCCTCCGTTTAAGAGGGATTGGGCCGGTTTTCTGGACCACGTTCTCCCTCATGCTTAGCCCCATTAAGTTTCAGATGTTAAGATGTTTGCCCCATTAGTTAGTCGATTTTAAGACCTTTCGCCTAATTTCTTCGTCAATATTTAGACCTTTCGTGCTATTTAGGTGTCGATTTTTTCCCTGGCGAACGATAGTGAGCCTGTAATGTTGGACATTTTTCTACCGAAAAATGTACAAATTAATCTTGAAGGGGGGTCTAATGGATGTTTGTTTTAATTTGATGGAGGTCTAGGGAGGAAACTAGAAAAATAATGAATACATGCAAAAATCGCTCAAAAAGTGAACATTCCCTCCTTAAAAGGGGTAAATAACCTTAGGATATGTAGCTCCTTTTTAGGCTCTTAATGTATGTGTGAATCATGTGTCAATGTAACTGCCTCTCTCTCTCTGCCTCTCTCTGCCTCTCCTTCTCTCTCTCTGCCTCTCCTTCTCTCTCTCTGCCTCTCCTTCTCTCTCTCTGCCTCTCCTATCTCTCTGCCTCTCCTTCTCTCTCTCTCTGCCTCTCCTTCTCTCTCTCGGCCTCTCCTTCTCTCTCTCGGCCTCTCCTTCTCTCTCTCTGCCTCTCCTTCTCTCTCTCTGCCTCTCCTTCTCTCTCTCTGCCTCTCCTTCTCTCTCTCTGCCCTCCTTCTCTCTCTCGGCCTCTCCTTCTCTCTCTCTCTGCCTCTCCTTCTCTCTCTCTGCCTCTCCTCTCTCTCCTTCTCTCTCTCGGCCTCTCCTTCTCTCTCTCGGCCTCTCCTTCTCTCTCTCGGCCTCTCCTTCTCTCTCTCGGCCTCTCTTTCTCTCTCTCGGCCTCTCCTTCTCTCTCTCGGCCTCTCCTTCTCTCTCTCGGCCTCTCCTTCTCTCTCTCGGCCTCTCCTTCTCTCTCTCGGCCTCTCCTTCTCTCTGCCTCTCCTTCTCTCTCTCTGCCTCTCCTTCTCCTCTCTCTCTTCTACTCTTTCTCTCTCTGCCTCTCCTTCTCTCTCTCTGCCTCTCCTTCTCTCTCTCGGCCTCTCCTTCTCTCTCTCGGCCTCTCCTTCTCTCTCTCGGCCTCTCCTTCTCTCTCTCTCGGCCTCTCCTTCTCTCTCTCTCGGCCTCTCCTTCTCTCTCTCGGCCTCTCCTTCTCTCTCTCTCCTTCCTTTCTCTGGCCTCTCCCTTCTCTCTCTGCCTCTCCTTCTCTCTCTCGGCCTCTCCTTCTCTCTCTCGGCCTCTCCTCTCTCTCTCTCGGCCTCTCCTTCTCTCTCTCGGCCTCTCCTCTCTCTCTCGGCCCTCTTCTTCTCTCTTCCTCTCTCTCTGCTCCTTCTCTCTGCCTCTCCTTCTCTCTCTCTGCCTCTCCTTCTCTCTCTCTGCCTCTCCTTCTCTCTCTCTGCCTCTCCTTCTCTCTCTCTGCCTCTCCTTCTCTCTCTCTGCCTCTCCTCTCTCTCTGCCTCTCCTCTCTCTCTGCCTCTCCTTCTCTCTCTCGGCCTCTCCTTCTCTCTCTCGGCCTCTCCTTCTCTCTCTCGGCCTCTCCTTCTCTCTCTCGGCCTCTCCTTCTCTCTCTCGGCCTCTCCTTCTCCTCTCTCGGCCCTTCTCTCTCTCTCGGCTCTCCTTCTCTCTCTCCTTTCTCTCTCCTCTGCCTCCTTCTCCTTCTCTCTCTCCTTTCCTTCTCTCTCTCCTCTCCTTCTCTCTCTCTGCCTTCCTTCTCTCTCTTGCCTCTTTCTCTCCTTCTCTCTCTTCTTCTCTTCTCGGCCTCTCCTTCTCTCTCTCGGCCTCTCCTTCTCTTCCTCGCCTCTCTTCTCCCTCCTTCCTCCCTCTATCTGCCTCTCCTTCTCTCTCTCTGCCTCTCCTTCTCTCTCTCCTGCCTTCTCTCTCTCTGCCTCTCTCTGCTCTCCTTCTCTCTCTCTGCCTCTCCTCTCTCTCTGCCTCTCCTCTCTCTCTGCCTCTCCTTCTCTCTCTGCCTCTCCTTCTCTCTCTCGGCCTCTCCTTCTCTCTCTCGGCCTCTCCTTCTCTCTCTCGGCCTCTCCTTCTCTCTCTCGGCCTCTCCTTCTCTCTCTCGGCCTCTCCCTTCTCTCTCTGCCTCTCCTTCTCTCTCTCCTGCCTTCTCTCTCTCTCGGCCTCTCCTTCTCTCTCTCCTTCTCTCTCTCGGCCTCTCCTTCTCTCTCTCCTTCTCTCTCTCGGCCTCTCCTTCTCTCTCTCGGCCTCTCCTTCTCTCTCTCGGCCTCTCCTTCTCTCTCTCGGCCTCTCCTTCTCTCTCTCTGCCTCTCCTTCTCTCTCTCTGCCTCTCCTTCTCTCTCTCGGCCTCTCCTTCTCTCTCTCTGCCTCTCCTTCTCTCTCTCTCTCTCTCTCTCTCTCTCTCTTTATCTCTCTTTATCTCTCTCTGTCGGAAGCGTAGTATAAAATATATCTTCCTTGTGTTTTTAACCCCTTCTGTACTGGCGACGTCCTTTTTCAATATATATTAGCTACATTTAGACGATTTTGTGGAGCTTAAGCAGGATCTGTTGTAGTAAAAAGGGTTAAGGGGGTAGTGCTTGGTTTTTGGTCTGTATATTTATATATTTTTGAGTTTCCTCGCTAGACCTCCATCAAGCTTAGAAAAATACCCCCTAGACCCCCTTCCAAGATAAATCCTGGCCGAAGGCTGGTTCCTTCTAAAAATAGAGGCTCGCTATCGCTCGTCAGAAAAACAAAATCGACACCTAAAGGGCACAAAAGGTCTTCATATTGAAAACAAATGAGGCGAAAGGTCTCAAATTCGCCAAACTAACGAAACGAACGTTTTAAAACCTCAACAACTAAATATGCTAAACATGAAGGAGAAGCTAGGGGTCCAGAAAATGCCAGTACTACCCCCTTAACAGAGAAAATTCGAAGCCTGTGTATTTGCTAGAGACCCCTTTTAAACTGAATAAAATCGTCTAAATATGATATAATATAATTCAATATAATTCAATATAATTCAGGGGGGATGGTTCACTTTTTGGGCGATTTTTTAATGTAGGCCTATTCATTATTTTTCTAGTTTCCTCCCTAGACCTTCATCAAATTAAAAAAAAAAAAAAATCCATTAGATCCCCCTTCTAGATTAATTTGTACATTTTTCGGTAGAAAAATATCCCGGCCCAAGGCCGGTTCTTCCAACATTACAGGCTCACTATCGTTCGCCAGGGAAAAAATCGACACCTAAATAGCACAAAAGGTCTAAATATTGACGAAGAAATGAAGCTTAGATATTGCTGATACCAATATATTGATCAAAACATAATTGACATCACTTATTAGCGCGACTGTACAGTAGGCCAGATTTGCGGATGGCCCAGGGCTTGTGTTTATCTTGTGTCGTCCCATTTTTTGCTTGTTTATGCTGCAAGTTTGACATTATAGTTAATTAGGGGATAGTGGCCTGTTTTTGGCATATTTATTCATTTATATATTAGTTTCCTCTCTAGGCCTCCATCAAGCTTAAAAAATCATCCGCCCAAGACCCTCCTTCAAGAAAAATTTGTAAATTTTTCGATAGAAAAATGTCCCGGCCGAAGGTCTGTCTCTCTTAAATTACAGGTTCGCTATCGCTCGCCAGGAAAAAACTCGAAACCTAAATGGCACGAAAGGTCTTAAAAGTGACATAAAGGGGGTGAAAGTTCTTAACATCGCCAAACTAATGGGGTGAACGTCTTCAAATCTAAAAAACAATGGGGCTAAACATGAGGGAGAAAGGGGTAAAGAAAAAAATCCCTCGAGTGGAAATCTCCCCTTAAGTCTGTATATTATGATTGCCATTGCTTTGCTTGAGAGAGAGGAAATGCTTGTTTTTGCCACTTTCGAGCAATTCATTTTAGTTTGTCCTCTAGGCTAACATAAATGCCTTCTCATTATTATTATGTTACCTCCACCAACCGACTTTACTCCTAAACTCAATTAATGAAATCAACAAATACATGTGGCAGTCCAGGGATTCGAACCTAGGATGCTCACACCGAAATTCAGTGCATTTATCCATCGCGCTATGAAGACAGTTATATACAGCTACTGACAGATATTCATGAGCTCTTGTGAATTGTTTTTAAGCAATTATATCTATTTACGTTGATGTTCAGTTCAAAAAAGGTATTTATTTATAAATTCATAATATGTAACTGATTTGATTTGAACACCAATCAAAATGGATACAATTGCATGCTGATAATCGCAAGAGATCACAATAATTGACCAGTGGCTGTAAATTATTCGACAGAAACATGTCTTGACCGATTGTTTTCTATTTCACAAGCTTGCAAACGCGATGAATGGGTCGAAACGTCTAATTATCACGTCTAATGAGTTGAAACGTTTTGTAATCTGCAAAAGCATAGAGCAAAGTAGCGGAAATCCAAAATACAACCCCCACGGACCAACTAGGGTTAAATATGGTATGGAGAGGAAATTAAACACCAATAAAGTTAAGGGGGTAGTGCTTGGTTTTTGGTCTATATATTTATTTATTAATTTATGTTTGAGTTTCCTCGCTAGACCTCCATCAAGCTTAGAAAAATAGAAAACAAAAAACTAGACCCCCTCTCAAGATTTATTTGTACATTTTTCGGTAGAAAAATGTCCCGATGCCTTCTAAAATTACAGGCTCGCTATCGCTCGCCAGGAAAAAAATCGACACCTAGAGGGCACGAAAGGTCTTAATATTGACCACAAAAATGAGGCGAAAAATCTCAAATCGCCTAAGTAACGGAACGAACGTCTTAAAACCTCAAAACTAATATGCTAAACATGAGGGAGATGGGGGTCCATAGAAAGCGAGTACTACCCCTTTAACTCCTTCTATACCGGCGACGTTTTAGTAACTATATGCTGGCTGCTATTAGGCGATTTTATTCCGTTTAAAAAGGGGCCTCCATCAATTAAAAGGCTTCGAACGATCTCGCTTGATCCTTTAGACTACCACGGATCCTTCTTAAGGGGGTACTACTCGCTTTATATGGACCCCCTTCTCACCCTCTCATGTTTAGCATATTAGTTTTGAGGTTATAAGACGTTTGTTCCGTTAGTTTACCGATTTTGAGACCTTCCGCCTCATTTTGTTATCAATATTAAGACCTTTCGTGCCCTTTTGGTGTCTATGTTTTCCTGGCGAGCGATAACGACCCTCTAATTTTAGAAGGAACCGGCCTTCGGCCGGGAAATTTTTCTACCGAAAAATGTACAAATTTATCTTGAAAGAGGGTCTAGGAGATGTTTTTCTGAGTTTGATGGAGGTGTAGCGAGGGAACTCAAAAATATATAAATATATAAATATATAGACCAAAAACCAAGCTGCACACGATCGTCTAAATATAGGTAGCGTAAACCTGAAAAGACGTCGCCGGTAAAGAGGAGTTAACCATTAGAAATTACGATGACGCATTTCTGTTCTGTTATCTGGCTATTATTAGACGATTTTAACCAGATTAGGAAGGTTATGTGGAAGTCGGTGGGTTAATTGAGATAGTCTTTACCCTTACAATTCCCACATATCCACCCTAAGCTGTGGAAAATCGTCTAATGATAGCCAGAATCCACTGTCAAAATGCGTCGTAATCATCAAAGGGTTAGGAAATAAACTATTGATATGATAGCAGTGAGTCAGTGGGTGAGGAACGGAAGACAGAAATGGGTCGTTTTTAAGACCTTTCGCCCCATTTATTTGTCAATATTAAGACTTTTCGTGTCTTTTAGGTGTTAATATTTCCCCGGCGAGCGATAGCGAGCCTGTAATTTAAGAGGGACCGGCCTTCGGCAGGCCTTTTGTTCTATCGAAAAATGTACAAATTGATCTTGAACGAGGGTCTTGGGCGGGTGTTTTAATAAGCTAGATGGAGGTCTACGGAGGAAACTATTTTTTGTGTTTTAAAGATACATAAATGAGCAAATAAATACTCCCATCCCCCCTTAAATAAATACTCCCATCCCCCCTTAAATAAATACACCCATCCCCCCTTAAATAAATACTCCCATCCCCCCTTAAATAAATACACCCATCCCCCCTTAAATAAATACACCCATCCCCCCTTAAATAAATACACCCATCCCCCTTTAAATAAATACTCCCATCCCCCCTTAAATAAATACTCCCATCCCCCCTTAAATAAATACACCCATCCCCCCTTAAATAAATACTCCCATCCCCCCTTAAATAAATACTCCCATCCCTCCTTCGTTAAGAGGATAGGCAGACTATTGTAAAGTATGTAGAGGGTTGGTAAGGGGGTGGGTCGGATATGTATAATACTAGGATGATATATAATAATGTGATATGTGATATGTTGTTATGGAGACAGGCCGTTACATAGATATACTGATTGATTGACGTGTATATAGATATAATCATAGGTCGATTGATTGATAGACATATGTGGATAAAGTGATAGATGGCACATAATATATACAGTATATATATATATGTATATCTACCTATCTCTCTCTCTCTCTCTCTCTCTCTCTCTCTCTCTATATATATATATATATATATATATATATATATATATATATATACAGTATATATATATATATATATATATATATATATATATATAGATAGATAGATAGATAGATATAAAGAATGCAAAATAAATCGAAATGAAGATAGGCAAAAAAAAGGAATGAGAGAGAGAGAGAGAGGGGTTAAAGAAAGGAGAGTGAGTGTAGGAGGGCAGCAGAGTGATGGAAGGGCGTAGTAGGATTATTTCGTAATCAAACATCATTATATGAATGTATTGTATATATATATATATACCGGTATATATATATATATATATATATATATATACTGTAAATATATAGGTAGATAGATAAATATATAGATATAAATATATATAAATAGATACATAGAGATAGGTACAGTATATTTAGATATGGATACATATATATAGGTTGCAGAAGTTTAAGCAGATGAAAAACAATAACATTTTAAAGTTTATGCTAAGGGAATACTACGAATTCACATACCTTCAATTACATATTTCCCTAATATTATGTGTGAAATGAATATCTAGAAACTAATCGTGGCTCCTGAAGGTGAGGAAGGTTAATTTTTCTGGACCCCCTTCTCCCTCATGCTTAGCCCCATTTGTTTTCAGATTTGATGACGTTCGGCCCATTATTTGGCGATTTTAAGATCTTCCACTCCATTTCTTTGTCAACATTAAGACTTTTCGTGTCATTTAGGTTTCGATTTTGTCCTGGTGAGCGATAGCCAGCCTGTAATTCATGAGGAACCAGCTTTTGGTCGGGACATTTTTCTATCGAAAAATGTACACATTTATCTTGAATGAGGGTCTTAGGGTGATTTTTTAAGCTTGATAGAGGTCTAAGGAAGAAACTAAACAAAAGTGATAAAATATATATATAAATGAGGAAACAAATACGCCCATCCCCCCTTAATCATCCTAGTTTTGCTTGCAGGAAATGACAGCAAACGTACAACTCCTATCACTCGTCATACAGTAACGGTGTATATGAATAAGTAACATATATGAATAATTAACATATGCCAACATACACTACGCGTGTAATATGTTTAGGAAGCCAGATTGAATAACTAAGTCAATTATGCTAACATAAGTTAGGGTAAATATGAAAGCCATTGTTTAAGGGGGAAGGGTATATTTGTTGGTCGATTTATTCATTTATATTATTATTATTATTATTACTATTATTATTTTTTTTTTCCTCTACACCTCCATCAAGCTTAAAAAAAACACCCGCTAGAACCCTCTTCGAAATAAATTTGTACATTTTTCGGTAGAAAAATTTCTCGGCCCAAGGCCGGTTTCTTCTAATATTACAGGCTCACTATCGCTCGCCAGAAATGAAAAAATCGACACCTAAATGACACGAACGGCTAATATTGACAAATAGTGAAAGGTCTTCAAATCAACTAACTAATGGGGCAAACATCTTAACATCTGGAAACTAATGGGGCTAAACACGTCCAAAAAGTGAACCATCCCCCCTTAACCCCTTCTATACCGGCGACGTCCTATCAACTTTACTCTGGTTACTATTAGAAGACTTTATTCAGTTAACAAAGCGGCCTCCAACAATTAACATGTTTCGAACTATCTCGCTTAACCATTATTAGTACCACAGATCCTTCTTGAACTGCCAAAAAATCGCCTAAATAGAGCTAGAATAAAATTAAAAAGAAGTCGTCGGTACAGAAGGGGTTAAGAATAATTTTTTTGAGGGCGGATGTTCACATTTTGGGAGATTTATTTTCATTTATTCATTATTGTTCTAGTTTCCTCTCTAGACCTCCATCAAATTTATAAGAACATCCATTAGATCCCCCTTCTAGATTAATTTGTACATTTTTCGGTAGAAAAATGTCACGGCCGAAGGCCGGTTCTCCCAACATTACAGACTCACTATCGTTCGCCAGGGAAAAAATCGACACCTAAATAGCACGAAAGGTCTAAATATTGACGAAGATATGGGGCGAAAGGTCTTGAAATCGACTAACTAATGGGGCAAACATCTTAACATCTGAAAACTAAAAGGGCTAAACATGAGGGAGAAAGTGGTCCAGAAAAGCGGCCCATCTCTCCTTTAAGAGGTATATTGAATGGGGAATATATGTGAATAAATATATGTGAATAAATATATGTGAATAAATATATGTGAATAAATGAGAATTATATGCATGAGCAACACTGTGAATTAACCCTTACTGTTCTGCCATGGCGACGTCTTTTTGTTTTTATTTCAGCTGCATTTGGACGATTTTACGAAGCTTAGGAAGGATATATGGTAGCTATAAGGATTAATTGAGATAGTCTGTAGCCTGTTAATTGAGAGGTATCCTGACCAGGCTTCGAACCCACTCACTCAGGTATATATGGGAGAGTTGGGCACCGTAACCACTCGGCCATGAGCGGATATAAGGAAAGCAACCTTAGTTTTTACCTGAAGAACCAGGTTAACGTATAGTCTCGTCGTGGATATTATATATTTGTCATTCAGAGAGGTTCCATAATAGTCATTCAGAGAGGGTTCCATAATAGTACCAGGACGATTAAGGGGAGATCTCCACTTGAGGGATTTGTTTCTTGACCCCTTTCTCCCTCATGTTTAGCCCCATTGCTTTTGATATTATAAAACGTTTGCCCCATTAGTTTAGCGATTTTAAGAACTGTCACCCCATATTAAGACCTTTCGTGCAATTCAGGTGTCGATTTCATCCTGGCGAGCGATAGCGAGCCTGTAATTTAAGAGGAACCGGCCTTCGGCCGGGACATTTTTCTACCGAAAAATGTACAAATTTATCTTGAAAGGGACTCAAGGGGGTGTAATTTTAAGCTTGATGGAGGTCTAGGGAACAAACTAAATACCTCCCCTTAAAATCGTGTCACTTAGCTGAGTTGGCAGGGGGGAGGGGGGGGGAGTGTAAAATAGTCATGGTTGAAGTCTAAGAAACTCACCACGTGTATGAAGACATAGTCCTCCACGAGACTATAACCTGGTCCTTCAAATAAGATAATAAGGTTGCTTTCCTTATATCCGCTCATGGCCGAGTGGTTACGGTGCCCGACTCTCCCATATATACCTGGAGTGAGTGGGTTCGAACCCTGGTCACGATACCTCTCTTTCAACCTGTCGTACATTATCATTAGAAGCCTGTTAATTGTTAGACATCTTTCCTAAGCTGAATATAACTGTCCAATATGCCAGAATATACTGAAGAGGTCACCGGCTACTGAAGGGATGAATGCAGATTAGCATAAATGCATATGGATGAATGAGGATGAATGCCCTGCAGGTTAATGGGATATAAGCAGAGATGAGTTGACCTAGGGATGTGATTTGCCAAGGACGAATAACTATAGTAAATTAAAAATGAAAAGGAGAAAAGTAGAAAAATAAGAGAGAGTGAGTGAGTGAGTGAGTGAGAGAGAGAGAGGGGGGGGGGGAGATACATAGATAGACAGATAGAGAGAGAAAGAGAGGTCTTGAGTGAGCCTCCGCCCAGATGACTTGCTTATACGGGAGTTCTCCACCCTTTACCTCCATCACCTCCACTTTACCTCCATCACCACCACTTTACCTCCATCACCACCACTTTACCTCCATCACCACCACTTTACCTCCATCACCTCCACTTTACCTCCATCACCTCCACTTTACCTCCATCACCACCACTTTACCTCCATCACCACCACTTTACCTCCATCACCTCCACTTTACCTCCATCACCTCCACTTTACCTCCATCACCTCCACTTTACCTCCATCACCTCCACTTTACCTCCATCACCACCACTTTACCTCCAGCACCACCACTTTACCTCCAGCACCACCACTTTACCTCCACCACCTCCACTCTACCTCCATCACCACCACTTTACCTCCATCACCACCACTTTACCTCCATCACCACCACTTTAACTCCACCACCACTTTACCTCCATCACCACCACTTTACCTCCACCACCAATTTACCTCCACCACCACCACTTTACCTCCATCACCACCACTTTACCTCCATCACCACCACTTTACCTCCATCACCACCACTTTACCTCCATCACCGCCACTTTACCTCCATCACCACCACTTTACCTCCATCACCACCACTTTACCTCCATCACCACCACTTTACCTCCATCACCACCACTTTAACTCCACCCCCACTTTACCTCCATCACCACCACTTTACCTCCACCACCACTTTACCTCCTCCACCACCACCACTTTACCTCGACCATCTCCGATCTACCTCCATCACCACCACTTTACCTCCATCACCACCACTTTACCTCCACCACCTCCACTTTACCTCCACCACCTCCACTTTACCTCCATCACCACCACTTTACCTCCACCACCTCCACTTTACCTCCACCACCTCCTCTTTACCTCCATCACTTTCACTTGACCTCCATCACCTCCACTTTACCTCAATCACCACCACTTTACCTCCACCACCACCACTTTACCTCCACCACCACCAGTTTACCTTCATCACCACCACTTTACCTCCACCATCACCTACACTTTACCTCCATTACCTCCATCACCTCCATTTTACCTCCATCACATAACCTTAAATTCACCTTCATTTTCACATCCACCGCCATCACCATCCTCTCCACCACTCTCTCCAACACCTACTCCCACTTTCACCACCACTCCTATCACCATCCTCTCCACCATTCTCACCAACACCTACCCTCCTGGTGATGGGCTGGTCTATCAGAGTGAGAGCTGAGCGATCTCTGCCATACCCATAGCTTACTCTGACTGTTCCTTTTACTTATATATGTTCTAGATCTCAAGTGACGGCGTCTCTTGCGTGGATTGACCTCCCAATCTACCAAGATTGGAAGCCAAAGCGTCACATTTTTCCTTTGCCCCTCAACTTTCTCTTCATAATTGCTGAGGGGCACAGGGCCCTGGGTGGGGCTTTGGTTTCCCGGGCGTTTCCTCGCCCTCCTCGGCTCCCCGCCATGGAGTGGCTTCGGTCACTCGGGCTTTATTGTGGTCGGCAGGGAGGGTTCTGTGGGGGGCGCTCGGTTATGGCCTTGGCCTTGCTCGGGGCCTTGGGGCTGTTCGGCCAGGCAGCTTGGGGAACAGCAACAACAAAACAACAACACCTACCCTCACTTTCACCACCTTTCTCATCACCATCCTCTCCACCATCCTTTCCACCACCACTACCCACACTCAATTTCCCCACCACTCTCACCACTACCATCACCGTCCTCTCCACCACTCTCACCACCACCCACTCTCACTTTCCTCCCGATCCTCCCCACCACTCTCACCACCAACAACCACTACCATCACCATCCTCTCCACCACTCACAATCCTCTCCACCACTATCACCCTCCTCTCCACCACTATCACCCTCCTCTCCACCACTATCACCATCCTCTCCACCACTCTCACCATCCTCTCCACCACTCTCACCACCACCACCTACCCTCACTTTCACCAATAACTTCATCTTTACTTCATTCACCTTAAATTAGCACCCACTTCTCATCCTCACACAAGTCATTCAGTTGCTTTCCTTGTCCATTCAACTCAAATGTACAGTCGCTTTTTAAGAATAAAGCCTACTCTTTGGATCCATAAATTTGAAAAGATTAAGACGTTTCACTCCATTAGTTTGGCGACAACATAACGCTTCACTCAATTCAGGTATATTTTTTGTTTACAGGGCAAGCGATAGCGAGCCTGTAAGTTAAACAAATATCGGTCTTCGGCCGATACATTCTTCTATGTAAAAAACGTACACATTTAGCTTGAAGGGGTTCTAAGTGTGTGTTACTCAGTTACTTGTTCGTCAAGGGGAATCCACGCAATGCGAGCTAAGCTCATTATTATCACGCCTCCTTAACTGGGAATGTATTGCGTGAAATGCATGTTAAGTGTTTTATGTACTGTTGGAATGGCTGTGGATGTGTGTGTAGTCTGTATTTTTAGCCAATTGGCGACATCGGAAACGAAGGCTTAGGGTGGATCTGTATGGTACCATTCTCACTATAGACGGTACCGTCTCGCCCGAAGGCTTAGGTAGCCATCAGCTTAGGTGAACCATATGATACCCATCTCGCCTTGTACCATTTTTGCCAACCCCAGATGGGACGTCACAACGTCGTCCACTTATTCCAGGTACCTATTTACAGCTAGGTGAACTGAGGCTAACACATGAAAGGAGACAAACCCAATTTGTCTCCGCCCTGCCGGGGATTGAACCCCTGACCCCTCGTGTGTGAGACGAGAGCTCTACCTACTAGGCTACGGGCTGTGTGTGTGTGTGTGTGTGTGTGTGTGTGTGTGTGTGTGTGTGTGTGTGTGTGTGTGTGTGTGTGTGTGTGTGTGTGTGTGTGTGTGTGTGTGTGTGTGTGTGTGTGTGTGTGTGTGTGTGTGTGTGTGTGTGTGCGTGCGTGTGCGTGCGTGCGTGCGTGCGTGCGTGCGTGCGTGCGTGCGTGCGTGCGTGCGTGCGTGCGTGCGTGTGTTTTTTTTTTTTTTTATGAAATCTGGAAATGTGTTTATATTAGTCTAAGGGACAAACTAACCCAAATTGCTCGGATATAGTAGCAGCAAGCAAAATCCTCAACGACAATTAAACACAATATCATAATATTGTGATATAGCTGTGGAAGAAAAGAAGAAAGCATATAGAGAGTGGTTGGGTAGTAGAGGGAATGAAGATTTCGAGAGACAGAAACGAGCGAGGTACATGGAGAGTAAGAGGGTGGTGAAGAGAGTAGTGAAGGAAAGTAAGAGAAGAGTAGATGAGGAATTTGGAAGGAATCTGAGTGTAAAATGGAGGGAGAGTAAGAAACTGTTCTGGAAAGAAGTCAAGAAAGTTAGGGAAGGTAGCAAGGGAAACAGTAAGGGTGTGAAAGATAAGAATGGGAGAATGCTAGCCGAGAAGCAAGAGAGAGTCGAAAGATGGAGGGAGTACTTCAATGAGTTGCTAAATGTAAGGAATGAAGAGCCAGCAAACATAGCTGGATATGGTATGGGAGGGAGAAGAAGAGAAGTAGTGGAGGAGGAGGTGGGGATCAGGAGGTCAGAAGTGTGGGAAGCCATGAAAAGAGTGAAGTTGGGGAAAGCACCAGGAACAGATAGAGTGTGTGGGGAAATGTTGAGGTATGGTGGTGAGATAGTGATAGAATGGGTATGGAAAATGTGCAAACTAGCATGGGAGAAGGGGAGTGCACCCGATGGCTGGAAGACTGGCATAATAGTCCCCTATATAAGGGGAAAGAGGAGTGTGTGGTAACCACCGAGGAATATGTCTTCTAAGTGTAGTAGGGAAGGTATACAGTAGGGTAGTGATTGAGAGAGTGAGAGAGTGAGAGTGAGAACGGAGAAATGGACAGGCGACGAGCAGGGAGGTTTTAGGAAGGGAAGAGGATGTGTAGATCAGATTTTTACCCTGAATTGTGTTGTGGAGAAATATCTGGAGAAGAAACAAAAGGTGTATGTTGCCTTTATGGATTTGGAGAAGGCCTATGACAGAGTGGATAGAGAAGGTTTGTGGAAAGTACTTAGAATATACGGAGTAGAGGGCAAGTTGCTGAAAGCAGTGAAGAGCATGTATGAGGGTGCAAAGGCGGCAGTACGTGTGGAGAGTGAGCAGAGCGAGTTCTTTGACCTCTATGTTGGTTTGAAACAGGGGTGTGTGATGTCCCCGTGGTTGTTTACTGTATATATGGATGGAGTCATGAAAGAAATACTATCAAGAGCAGTGGATGTTGGTGTATCGCTGAAAAGGGAGGGAATTGAGTGGAAGCTACCTATACTGCTGTTTGCGGATGATACAGTTCTGATGAGTGATAAGGAATGGGAGTTGCAGGGTCTGGTAAATGAGTTTGGAACAGTGTGCGAGAAACGGAATTTGAAGGTAAATGCGGGGAAGAGCAAGGTTAGGGTCTTCGAAAGGGGTGAAGTCACAGAGTGTGAGGTGAAGCTGAACGGTCAGGCTATGGAGATCGTCAACTCTTTTAAGTATCTGGGCAGTGTGTTGAGTAAAGATGGGACTATGATGAAGAAGTGCGGGAGAGGGTACAACCGGGGAAGAGGGTTGTAGGAACCCTAAAAGCAGTAACAAGAAATAGGGTGGTCAGTATGGAAGTGAAGAAGTCCTTGCATGACAGTGTGGTAATCCCGACACTGACTTACGCAAGCGAAGCATGGACGTTGGTTGAGAGACTCAAACCAAGAGTGAGAGCAGTGGAAATTAATTACTTAAGGAGTGCGTCCGGAGTTACATGGAGGGATAGACAGACTAATGAGGAAGTAAGAAGGAGGTGTGGTGTGGAGGTAGATGTGCTGGAAAGTGTGAAAAGGAACAACTTGAGATGGTTCGGCCATATGGAACGTATGGAAAGCGAGAGAATGACTAAGAGGGTGTACGAGAGCGAGGTGGAGGGACAGAGAGGGAGAGCTAGACCGAATGAGAGGTGGAAGGATGGAGTTAGGAAGTAATGAACGAAGGCGGTGCTGGTTGGGGGGAGGGGCGTCGACTGACTGGGGGCAGAGGTGCATGGGGGCGGTTCGTTCGTGGCCACCCCTTCGGGGATCACGGCGTCAGGCAATAGATAGATAGATAGATAGATCATAATAACCTACAAAGCGTCAGAACAGATAGTGTTAACGGGGTACTGCTTGATTTTTGGTCAATATATTTATTTATTAATTTATTAATTTATTTATGAGTTTCCTCGCAAGGCCTCCATCAAACTTAGAACCCCCCCCCCCCCACCACCACCCTTCAAGATGAATTTGTACATTTTTCGGTAGAAAAATGTCCCGTCGGTTCCTTCTAAAATTAGAGGATCGCTATCGCTCGCCAGGAAAAAATCGACACCTAAAGGGCACGAAAGGTTCAAATAATAAAACAAAAAAATTAGGCGAAAGGTCTCAAAATCGCCAATCTAACGGAACGAACGTCTTAAAACCTCAAAACTAATATGCTAAACATGAGGGAGAAGGGGGTCCAGAAAACACGAGTAGTACCCCCTTAAGGAGTAACACAGCAACTGAATGAAAATAACCCGAACATCTTCATCAGGACTTGGAAACATATGTACAGTCGGCCTAATAAGTGATTTCTCGGTACCAATTATGTTTTGATCAATAATTGGTATCAACAATATCTAAGCTTCAATTCTTCATATCGAGTGAAATATACAAACATGTTCCTACACTTACCCACCTTATTCAACATCTGACAGACATTAATACAGCACATAGCAAGCCATGCGTAATGTCAACTGGGACACGACTTACTAGCGCGACCGTACGTACATCCTACTATTTTCCCTGATATTGACTAGCCTATCGAGTAAATGTTAGGCTACATTGCTTGATCGAAGAATTGTGTCATATCTATTTGACTGACTCTCCTAAGCTCTCTATCTCTAACCCATTATGGGGGCTTCACCATATTCTGGCAACTATTAAACGATTTTATTCAGCTTAGTGTAATGCCTGGATTGTGGCTCAGTTACAGACACTTTGCCACAATCCAGGCATTACATTAGGGAGGACCTCTAGCAACAATAAGGCTTCAAACTATCTCAACCGACCCTTTTAACTACCACAGATCCTTCCTAAGCTGCATAATATCGTCCAAATATAGCTAGAATATAATATAACACACGTCGCTGGTACTCAAAGGGTTAAGTTACTGTCTTGGGGTGATATCGCAGGTCAAGGTATGCAACAGGTACAGAGGGGATAGCATCGTCTTCAAGAAATGTTAATAGTAAATGTTCCTAAGTGCCTGAAACTCTGTTGTGTGCAATGTATTCATAGATTTGCTCATGTAGAGTAATAGAACACCTGTTGAAGGAAGAACTTCCAAATATCCACTATATGAAGGGGGGATGGGCGTATTTATTTAAGGGGGGATGGGCGTATTTATTTAAGGGGGGATGGGCGTATTTATTTAAGGGGGGATGGGCGTATTTATTTAAGGGGGGATGGGCGTATTTATTTGCTCATTTATGTGTATTTGTATTATTTTTTCTATTTTCCTTCCTAGACCTCCACCAACCTTAAGAAAATGCCCTCCCCAAGACCCTCCTTCAAGATTAATTTGTACATTTGTCGATAGAAAATGTCCCGGCCGAAGGCCGATTCCTCTTAAATTATAGGCTCGCTGTCGCTTGCCAAGAAAGAATGGACACATAAATCACACTAAAAGTTTTGATATTGACAAAGAAATGGGGAGAAAGGTCTTAAAATCGCCAAACTAATGGGCCGAACGTCTTATAATTTGAAAACTAATGGGGCTAAACATGAGGAAGAAAGGGGACCAGAGAAAAGACCCATCTCCCCTTAAATGAAGTTGAAATGTGTTATATCCCTGACTGGGTAGTTATATGTGTTATATCCCTGACTGGGTAGTTATATGTGTTATATCCCTGACTGGGTAGTTCATGTTTATATCCCTGACTGGGTAGTTATATGTGTTATATCCCTGACTGGGTAGTTATAGTGTTATATCCCTGACTGGGTAGTTATATGTGTTATATCCCTGACTGGGTAGTTATATGTGTTATATCCCTGACTGGGTAGTTATATGTGTTATATCCCTGACTGGGTAGTTATATGTGTTATATCCCTGACTGGGTAGTTATATGTGTTATATCCCTGACTGGGTAGTTATATGTGTTATATCCCTGACTGGGTAGTTATATGTGTTATATCCCTGACTGGGTAGTTATATGTGTTATATCCCTGACTGGGTAGTTATATGTGTTATCCCTGACTGGGTAGTTATATGTGTTATATTGCTGACTGGGTAGTTATATGTGTTATATCCGTGACTGGGTAGCTTTATGTGTTATATCCCTGACTGGGTAGTTATATGTGTTATATCCCTGACTGGGTAGTTATATGTGTTATATCCCTGACTGGGTAGTTATATGTGTTATATCCCTGACTGAGTAGTTATATGTGTTATATCCCTGACTGGGTAGTTATATTTATACGCAGCTTAATTCACTCTGGTATCTCACACAGTTTCATGGAGTCTCTTTGTAATCTGTAAATCTGTACCCTTACCTCCCTGATCCACCTTCCTCCTCCATCCCTCCACACACCTCCACCCTTTCCTCCACTTTCACCTGCCTCCACCCCTCCACCTGCCTTCACACCTCCATACACTCTTCTATATCTACCTACCTCCACACCTCCAGAAACTCTTCCACTTTCACCTGCCTCCACCTCTCCACCTTCCATATCCACCTGCTTCCACACCGTCACACACACTTCCATATCCACCTGCTTCCACACCTTCACACACACTTCCATATCCACCTGCCTCCACTCTCTCCTCCACTTTCCCCCCATTGCTTTCGGTCACACGTCCTACCCCACTCCTCCACCCCATCCGGTCTTCACCCCTTAAGGGAGCACACCTCGCTTTGTTTCTCTTTCTCTCCCTCTCTCTTTGGCTTGTAGGCCTATATATTCGGCCTCATTTAGCCTACTGTTTTAAGACGTTTATCCCCATCCAGGTATCAATATTTTCCTGGAGAGCGGTAGCGAGCCAGCATATATATATATATATATGTTTTGACAACAAGCTACATTTGTACATTTTTCGATAGAAAAATGTCTCCGGCGAAGCCGGATTTCTCCATACAATGCTGGCTCGCTATCGCTCGCCAGAAAGAAATGGACACCTGGATGGGGATAAACGTCTTAAAACAGTAGGCTAAATGGGGCCGAATGGATATAAGCCAGGGAAAGAGAGAAAAGGAGAGAAAGATAAACAGAAAAACCCAGTGACTCCCCTTAAGACGGAGACGCAAGGACATAATTTGTTTATAGCGATCGAATAATATCGGAGTCTCATTATCCGCTACGAATTATTGCATAATTGTAGAGAATCTAAGCATTAATTTAACTTTAAGTATATATATCGATAAAAACAACAACAATATATCAAGGAAATATTAGCTCATCATTAAATATTGTCTTTTTCACTGATAGGTGTGTATTCTTTAGAGCGAAATATATTTAACATTATAATTTAGAAACACATAATTATATTGTAAGAGTATATCCCCAAGTTTGGCTTACTCAGGTAAGGGGGAGATTTCCACTTGAGGGATTTTTTTTCTGGGCCCCTTCCTCCCTCATGTTTAGCCCCATTGCTTTTGAAATTTTAAGACGTTCGCCCCATTAGTTTGACGATTTTAAAAACTTTCGCCCCATTTCTGTCAATTTTAAGACTTTTCGTGCCATTTAGGTGTCGATTTTATCCTGGCGAGCGACAGCGAGTCTGTAATGTAAGAGGAACGGGCCTTCGGCCGGACCATTTTTCTACCGAAAAATGTACACATTTATCTTGAAAGGGGGTCTAGGAGGTGTAATTTTAAGCTTGATGGAAGTTTTAGGGAGCAAACTAAAAACCTCCCCTTAAACGTCATAAAGAAACATCCGCATATTACTTATGTCTAAGTAACCGTCACTATAAATCACGTGATGTCACATGCACAATTTACAGGAGTAATATATTATAGCAATTACATTTTCAAATCCAGGTTTTAAACAGCTAATCGATAATTAACCATCTGAGTACCAGCGACGTGTTATATTTCAGTCTAGGTATATTTAGACGATAATATGCAGTTTGGGAAGGGTCTGTGGTAGTTAACCCTTGCACGCATTTATGACGCAGAGGTTGCCAGATTAGCAATAAGAAAGAGAGTTCTCTCACTCTTATAATTACCTCTCCAAAATTAGTGTTCTGCCCACAGCTAACTCAAAGACAACTGCAGAGGTTGAAGTAACTAAACTAAAGATTTCTAAATACCCCTGATGGTAAGAAAGGCTTTAAAGTATCCCCAATAGGCTCAAAATCACGTCATATGTCGGAGAGGGTTAAGAAGGTCGGTAGAGATAGTTTAAAGCCTTATTATTGCTAGAGGTCCTTCCCAAGCTGAATAAAATCGCCTAATACTCGCCAGAAGATAATGAAATGGACGTTCCTGGTAATGAATGGGTGAACTCATAATTATAATCCAAAACTCACTAGATTGAATTCCAGGTGACTCCCGAGAATATCCTTATATCCTGGTCACATATACAGTATACATTCACGCCCGCCCATACAATAACCAGACACGCCCATACAATAACCAGACACGCCCATACAATAACCAGACACGCCCATACAGCAATTCAGACATGCCCATAACTAAACCGTCTACACCCAACCTCTACCCTCACCCCCACACCCAACCAGACCCGCCCATATAGCTACCAGGCACGCCCATACCTGAACTGTGTACACCCAACCCCTTCCCTCACACCCACACCCACTCACCCAGACACGCCCATATAACCACCAGGCACGCCCATACCTGAACTGTCTACACCCAACCCCTTCCCTCACACCCATACACTTACAACTAAAAGAACACACACACATACATGCACACATTCTCTATTACACACACACACACACACACACACACACACACACACACACACACACACACACACACACACACACACACCATCACATATACACTAACACACACACGATACTACCCTAACACACCAATACACACTCTCTCTCTCTCTCTCTCTCTCTCTCTCTGTCTCTGTCTCTCTCTGTCTCTGTCTCTCTCTGTCTCTCTGTCTCTGTCTCTGTCTCTCTCTGTCTCTGTCTCTGGTCTCTCTCTCTCTCTGGTCTCTCTCTCTCTCTGGTCTCTCTCTCTCTTGGTCTCTCTCTCTCTCTCTCTCTCTCTCTCTCTCTCTCTCTCTCTCTCTCTCTCTCTCTCTCCTCTCTCTCTCTCTCTCTCTCTCTCTCTCTCTCTCTCTCTCCTCTCTCTCTCTCTCTCTCTCTCTCTCTCTCTCTCTCTCTCTCTTCTCTCTCTCTCTCTCTCTCTCTCTCTCTCTCTCTCTCTCTCTCTCTCTCTCTCTCTCTCTCTCTCTCTCTCTCTCTCTCTCTCTCTCTCTCTCTCTCTCTCTCTCTCTCTCTCTCTCTCCTCTCTCTCTCTCTCTCTCTCTCTCTCTCTCTCTCTCTCTCTCTCTATCCTCTCTCTCTCTCACACTCTCTCGCTCTCTCTCTCTCTCTCTCACACACATCTCGGCAGCCAACACCCATACATAGCAAAGGTTCCGTGTCTACTCAAACTTATTTCTCAATACACCTCAAACAAATATACCTATTTTAAAGCTAAGTATTTCAAATAAATCTTAATCTTTTTGATCCGCTGCCGTAAACTAGCAGAATTTGTTAAGGAAATATATTTGTTTATTTACGATTTGTATTTACTTATTATTTTTTGTTTCCCCCCTAGACCTCCATCAAGCTTAAGAAAATGCCCCCATCGAGATAACATTTTCCATTTTTCTACCAAAATATATACAAATGTATGTAGAAAGGACATCTTGAAGGTGTCTTCTAAGATTGATGGAGGTCTATGGAGCATAATAAAAAAATAATAAATAAATTAGCAAATAAATAAATATCAAACCAAATAGATAAATAAATATAATTCAATAAGTAAATAAATAGATATATAATTGGATAAATATATAACTTTAACCCTTTTAACGTGTACCCAGACCCAACTTAACCTATTCACCGCCCTGCCCTCGACCTTGGCAAGTAAGGGTGCCCACCTCGCTTTTTTTCTCTTTCTCTCCCTCTCTCTTTGGCTTGTGTCCATTCGGCCCCATTCAGCCTACTGTCTTAAGACGTTTACCCTCATTCAGTTGTCAATAATTTCCTGGCGAGCGTTAGCGAGCCAACTTATGTATATTTGTTTTTGACAGCAAGCTAAATTTGTATATTTTTCGATAGAAAAATTTCTCCGGCGAAGCCGGATTTCTCCATACAATGCTGGCTCGCTATCGCTCACCAGGAAAAAATCGATACCTGGATGGGGATAAACGTCTTAAAACAGCTGGCTGAATGGGGCCGAATCGATACAAGCCAGGGAAAGAGAGAAAAGGAGAGAAAGATAACAAATGCCGGTGACCCCCTTAAGCCTACACCACCACCTTCCATTGCTCATAGGAACCCCTTGAAGAATATGACATGTTTTGACAGCTTATTTGGGCTATTGATAGACTATTTTATAAAGCTTAGGATGGATCTATGGGAATTAACCCTTTCACGCATATATGACGCAGAGGTTGCCAGATTAGCAATAAGAAAGTTCTCTCACTCATATAATTACCTCTCCAAAATTAGTGTTCTGCCCACAGCTAACTCAAAGACAACTGCAGAGGTTGAAGTAACTAAACTAAAGGTTTCTAAATACCCTTGATGGTAACAAAGGCTTTAAAGTATCCCAAATAGGCTCAAAATCGCGTCATATGTCGGAGAGGGTTAAAAGGCTTAGGACAACCTCAATTAACCCTCTGACTTCCATATACCCTTACTAATCTAAATAATATCGTCTCATAATAGCCAGAGAATGGAAAATATAGGAGTCCTCGTTTCTTCTAAAGGGGTTATTGAAGATGTCGACATTTTGATCAAACGAACTTATGTGTAGCTACTAGATATAATACTACCAGGCCTTTTTTTTAGCTGAAAATAATATTAATCGGTAATAATAATTTCTGATCCATCCATGACGATGTAATGGTGTCACAATACCAACTGCACTCGGTTATTATTCAGGTGACGGTAAATTGAATCCCGTAGCAACTGATTTATCGATAACTAATGTGAAAATAAGAAACTACATTGTCTCTGTTTCATATAAGTGCTCAGTTATAATAATTGACGACAGATTTCGCTACAAGATCTGCATAATAGCGGAGTAATAAACGTAAAGTCATGACAATTTACCGTCGCTGAAAAAAACAGTACACCGGTAGTTATGCATGCGTGTATTTATTATTATTGCTAAATAAATTATATATAGTCAGCTGTAAGAATTATGAATTATAATATATCTTTGTATGTCTTTGTTTGGAGTTCATATAGTCCGTTAGTCAAGCGGTTCTTTCGGCCGTATGCATAGACATGTGTGTGTGTGTGTGTGGGGGGGGGGGGGGGGGGGGGGGGTCGGGTCATCCAGCCCATAATGAACGTAGATATTGGAACCGAGTGTTAATTAATGAAAGTGAACTCGATATATCCCAAGTTTTAAAAGCTAACGCGTAATTTCTACTCCTTTCGTTCTTTAAGAGGAGGTTTCCACTTGAGGATTTTTTTACTGAACTCCTTAGGTTTATCCCCATTGATTTTGAGATTTAAGACGTTCGCCCCATTAGTTTGGCGATTTTAAGAACTTTCGCCCCATTTCTGTAAATTTTAAGATCTTTCGTGTCATTTAGGGGTAAAACAAAATCCTGGCGAGCGATAGCGAGCCTGTAATTTAAGAGGAACCGGCTTTTGGCCGGGAAATTTGTCTACCGAAAAATGTATAAATTTAGCTTGAAAGAGGGTCTAGACTCTAGAGGGTGTCATTTTAAGCTTGATGGAGGTCTAGGGAACAAACTAGAATCCTCCCCTTAAGGAGTAGGGTTTCACGGTGGGAAGGCTTAAGGGGGATAGTGCTTGTGTTTTGGGGCTATCTATGTAATTATTCATTTATTTTCTAGTTTCCTCGCTAGACTTCCATCAAACTTAAAAAAACACACCCACGAGACTCTCTTTCAAAACAAATTTGTAAATTTTTCGGTAGAAAAATGTACCGGCCGAGTCCGGTTCCTTTTAAAATTTCAGGCTAGCTATCGCTCGCCAGGAAAAATTCATACCCAAATGGCACGAAAGGTCTTAATATTAACAAATAAAGGGGGTGTGAAGTCTTAAAATCGTCAAACTAATGACCTGAGCGTCTTAAAATCTAAAAACCAATGGGGCTAAACACGAGGGAGAAGGGAGGCCACAAAAACCAGCCCATTTCCCTTAAGATTACGGACCTTTAACGTAATCATCGCCTATACTCTTTATCTTGTAGCTGTTCTATAACCATCAACACCAGCTCTACTCAAAGCTTATAATATCGGTGAATCTCGTTGTTGACCAGAATGGATTTATATAAGCATTGTATATTGAGTCAAATTTGTTATTCATATTTGTGTTCACCAACCCACCAATTAATTTACAAATAAACCTAACTAGTGAAATCAATTAAAGTAATGAATACATGTGGTACTCCAAGGACTCGAACCTAGGATACTCACACCGAAATTCCGCACACTAAGCACTAGGCCAAAGTGAGTGGTGGATATAATTGTATTCACCTGTTTATTTATTATTTTATGTATTTTGTATTTAGGCTCTCACATACAGTATAATTATGTAATACACCTCAATATTTCCTCCATGCTTCCGAAATGTTTGTATATGTCTCCTTAGTTATAACTTAGTAACACTGCTATGGTATTGTCTATGTTGCTATTGACCTACTCGGCATCAACACGTCCACTGCACTAAGGCTGTCACCGAGGTATGAGACGCGTATCACTTACTAATAACTTTGTGTAAGGTATTTCAGTGCTTGCTATCTTTGGGGTAGGGTGGTGGGGAGTGGTGGTGATGATGGTGAGGTTGGAGGATAGCAGTGGTGGTGATGCTTCTGCTGCTGATGATGATGATGGTAGTGGGTGCTGATATAGAAGTGGTGGCAATTACAGTGGTGGTGAGGTGCAACAGGGTGGTGGTGGTAGTGGTGGGGTGAGGTTGAAAAAGTGTGATTAAGCAAGGAAGACATAGTGAAGGGGGGTTGAGGGTAAATAGTGTAATGATGCTATTGGTGATGAGATGAAGCAATGTGGTGGAGGTGGTAGTTGGGGTGGAGAAGGTTGTGGTAGTGGGTGGGGTGCAGTAGATTCATGGTGGGGGTGCTGGTGGTGGGAGGGAGTACAGAGGTGGTGGTGGGAGGGGGTACAGAGAGGGTGGGGGGGGTAGTGGAAGGGGTGGTGGTGGTGGTGGGAGGGGGGTAGAGAGTGGTAGGGGGGGGGGGGTAGAGAGTGGTAGGGGTGGTGGTAGTAGGGAGTGGTTAAAGAGTAGAGAGGAGTGGTGAAGGTAGTGGTAGGGAGTACTTAAACAGGGGTGGGGGGGGGGGGGGGGGTAGAAATAGAGGGGTGGGGGGGGTAATGGTGGGGGTTACAGTAGAGGTAGTGGTGAAGTTAAAAAGAGTGGTGGAGGTAATGATGGAGGTAGTTGTAGGGGAGGGTAGAAAGAGTGGTGGTAATGGTGGAGGTAGTTGTAAGGGCGGGTAGAGGGAGTGGTGGTGGTGTTAGTATGGGTGGTTTGAGAGTTAAGAGGGGTTGAGATAATGGTGGAGGTAGTTGTGGGGGAGGGTAGAAATAGTGGTGGTGGGGGTGGTGATGGTAGTACTGGTGGTGGTGGTGGTAGCAGTGGTGGAGGTAGTGATGGTAGTATTACTGGTGGTGGTGGTGGTGGTGGTGGTGGTAGCAGTGGTGGAGGTAGTGGTGGTGGTGGTGGTGGTGGTGGTGGTGGTGGTGGAGTTAGGTACTAGACTAAGCATCTCCGGAGTGGGGTTGGTCACGCTCACTTCACACTGCCACCAAAGACATCACCAGTGTACACATTAACTTACACACACACACACACACACACACACACACACACACACTTTCTCTCTCCCTCTCTTCACTCTGCCACCAAAGACTTTAGTGAGGCAGTTAGGTATAGAAATTGTGCATTTCGTGATAGAAGTAAAATATTTGGCACACGCATTCAAATAGTCAATATAATCAAAACTAGATATTGGGCCATCATAGGTTTACTCTACATTGGCTTTGGCAGTCCACTTTCAATTACTTTCCATAAGAGCACTGATTTTTGTCCCAAACTGTAAACCATGGTAGAGATGTAAATGGAAATGTAACGCCCATGGTTGAATTATTACTGGTGTAGTTTCTTCACCCCTTTAGGATCGAGACGCGTTTTGACAGTTTATTCCGGCTATCATTAGACGATTTTATGCACTTTAGGAAGGATCTGTGGACATTTAAAGGGTATACAAGACTATCCCAATAAACCCTCTGACTTCTATATACCCTTCCTAAGCTAAATACAATCGTCTAATGATAGTCAGAATAAACTGCCAAAACGTGTCATTATCCTCAAGGGTTTAAGTAGTGGTTAAGGGGGAGGTAGTTTTTTTTTTCTGGACCCCCAGTTCCCTCATGTTTAACCCTATTAGTTTTGAGATTATAAGACGTCCGGCCCATTAGCTTGGTGATTTTAACACCCTTCGCCCCATTTATATGTCAATATTAAGACCTTTCGTGCCATTTAGGTGTCGATATTTTCCTGGCGAGCAATAGCGAGCCTGACATTTCAAGAGGAACCGGCAACTAGTCGGGACATTATTCTACCGAAAAATGTACAAATGTATCTTGAAGGGGGGTCTAGTGGGTGTTTCTTGAAGGGGGGTCTAGTGGGTGTTTCTTGAAGGGGGGTCTAGTGGGTGTTTTTCTAAGCTTGATGGAAGTCTAGCGAGAATACTAAACAATAAAGGAATTCAAGAATTAATAGACCGAAAAAATGCCCATCTCCCCTTAACTCATCTGATTAGCCTACTGATAATTAAAATTAACCACATTTTCATACCCAAGATCATGACGAGGACCAGAACTTATGCGGGCAACTGTACGTATCAGTATTTAATAAGCATGCGCTATAATGTTATGTTGGTGAAATGCATGCGTCTGAGCCATTTAGCATTAATTAGTTTGGAATGAAACAGTTGGGGCTTTATTGGGGGTAGGGTTTGCTTATTAGTATATTTATTTATGTATTTACATATTTTTAGTTTCCTTCCCTAGACCTCCATAAACAAAAAATAATATATATATATATATATATATATATATATATATATATATATATATATATATATATATATATACTGTATATATATACTCTATATATATATATATTATATAGGTAGAAACATATAATAGGCTTGCTATCGCTTTGCCAGGATGAAATCGACACCTAAATAACACGAAAAGTCTTGATTGTGGTAATGTAATGGGACAGAAGATCCTAAGATTAACCAAATAAGGGGGCGAACGTCTTAAAATCTCGATATTAAAGGGGCTACACATGAAGCTGAAGGGGGTCCAGAAAAAGCAACTACCTCCCCCCCCCTTAACCCCTTCTGTACCAGAGACGTCGTTTTCGCTTGAGTCTAGCTATATTTAGACGATATTTAGCAGCTTGAGAAGGACCTGTGGTAGCATAGAGGGCTAGTTAAGATAGTTCGAAGTCGGTTAGTTGCCGGAGGCCTTTTTAGCCCATTCAGTACCGGTGACGTCCTTTTCATTATATTCTAGCAACTATTAAACTATTTTATTCAGCTTAGGAAAGACATCCCCAAAAATAACAGGCTACAGACTATCTCAATTAATCCTTTTAGTTACCACAAATCCTTCCAAAGCTTCATAAAATCGTCTAAATGTAGCTGACATCAAATTAAAAAGAAAGTCTCCAGTACTGAAAGGGTTAAACCTAGATAAAATCGTCTAGTAGCAGCCAGCATCAAATTAAAAGGATGGGACTAATAACTGAAAGCGTTACCCCGGGAACGGCGAAAACACTCTTTAAGAGGTTTTGGTGGGCATAGGCGACGACCCTCTTAAGAGGTAATTAGGCATAAGAAAAGCCTTTTAAAAGGACCCAGTACCACTTAAAATAAAGGATAGGTCAATAAGCGAGATAATTCCCATCCATACCTTCTATCACTCCTCAACATGTGTCAGAAAACCCTCCTTTCCCCTCCCTCCCCCCCTTTCAAGTATCATCTATTTTTCCTCTTATTCCCTTGTTTATCGGTTTATTTACCGCGCCAACATCTCCAATCCGGCGTGGTGCTAGGCCTAGCTACTGCGTGTTGTGAGAGAGAGAGAGCTCAGTCTGCCTCTAGGCTTGGGAGAGGGAGGATATACGATACGTCCGCCTGACATTTCATGACTGAACGGTCGGCAATAATTCGCGATTCTCATCCCCAAAACACTATTCCCACTTGTTTTATTGCTGCTACATGTTACTATCTTCATATTAAACGTAAAATAGGCGCATAATTATGCATAAGTAATAATGATATTTATCGTAAAATTACGATTTTAGGCGGGAATGAAGCCTAACATCGTCGCCTGACGGTAGGGTGTCCACTACATACATCTCGCGCTTAGTGGGTTAATTAAAATTCAATCCACGTGTCTGGGGATATTGTATTTACCAGACAAATGTGATAATCAAGAAACCGCCATTTTGTTTTGATAATTAACACAAATATTTTAACACTATCTGGTCCGACGTATTGTGGGTTATTATATTTTGTTTAATTATTATTGAGGATTTTCCTTGATTTGTCTATTTACAGGCAATGTATTTTAGTTTGTCCCCTAGGCTAACAAAAACGCCCTCCCAAACTTTCTGCAAACTAAAATAATTATAATACCACCCAGGTCCCCTTTAGGCTGAATTTGTACATTTTTCGATAGAACAATGTCTCGGTCAAGGTCGATTCCTTCTAAGTTACAAGGTTGCTTTCGCTCACCCAGAGAATGCTTGGCACTTGAAACGGGTGAAGCATCTTATTATCGCCAAACTAATGGGGTGAAACATTCTAAAATCTCTAAACTAATATAACGAAGCAAGGAAGATCCTAAAAGATCCCCTTCGGAGCAATTAGGGTTAAGATTACGAATTAACGACAGCAACATTTTTTTTTTTTTTTTTTTTTTATGTTTATATTATATAATTATTATTTGTTTATCTTTGCACACATGGAAACACATTTAAAACAAGGAAACAAACACACATTCAATCACACGCCATGCATACCATACCGGAATATTTTACACAAACACACACACACACACATATGCACATAGACACACGCACGCATATGCACATAGACACACGCACATACATACACACACACACATATGCACACACACACACACACACACACACACACACACACACACACACACACACACACACACACACACACATGTGCATATAGATACACACTCATTATATAGCTGTCTCTTACCTTACCTGTCATTTACATATGACATCATACACACGCATCTCTCTCTCTCTCTCTCTCTCTCTCTCTCTCTCTCTCTCTCAATATAGCTATCTACTTCTCCCATTCCTGTACCAATAATAACTTGCCTTCATTCGTTCAGATATACACAGCCGCCCCCCCCCCCCCCCCCACACACACACACAGACATAGTATTTCTAAATATACCTAGCCTGTCTCCTGGCACATATGTCCCTATGGTAACCTAAGGTCACTCCTTCACTTACACTCACACACGCACATAAACACACTCATTATATAGCTGTCTCTTTCCTTACCTATACTCTCACTCCATCATTTACACACATCACACACACATGCACACACTCACACACACGCACATAAACACACATTCTTTATATAGCTGTCCCCTACCACACCTGTTCCTATATTATCCTACTCTCACTTCTTCATTTACACACACACACACGCATACAAACACACACATACATACACACATTATATGACATCACATACACACATTTTGTCTATATTACACAATCACATGCATGAACACACATACACTCTGTCTCTTTCTCACTCTCACTCACGCTCTCACTTTTATTCACGATCATACTCTCTCTCTCTCTCTCTCTCTCTCTCTCTCTCTCTCTCTCTCTCTCTCTCTCTCTCTCTCTCTCTCTCTCTCTCTCTCTCTCTCTCTCTCTCTCTCTCTCTCTCTCTCTCTCTCTCTCTCTCTCTCTCTCTCTCTCTCTCTCTCTCTCTCTCTCTCTCTCTCTCTTCCCCCATATACCTGTCCACTACGCCACCTGCCCCTATCATTCCTTCATTTTACGCACGACACCCCAATAAGTCTTTTCGCTCCATTTCCTCGTTTTACTTTTAGCCCCTTTTATACGAGAGGCCTTTCCTGAGTAGTATATAATTGCCTTGCGTTAGCCTGATTAAAATAAATAGTAATGAAGATGATATTGATAGTTATATATATATATATATATATATATATATATATAATATATATATATATATATATAATATATATATATATATATATATATATATAATTATATATAAATATATATATATATATATTCGGATCTTAATAATTATGTGAATCATGTTTCCATGTAATTGTGTCTCTTCTTTCACACATACACATACACGCACACACACACATACAAACACACCTCTCTCTCTCTCTCTCTCAAACACTGTAATTAAACACTTGAGCAGCGGCGATTGAGAGGGCAGCAACCTCGAGGGCTTGGTAGATCTGTTGTTGCTTGATTTCCTTTGTATTATTTGTACTTTTTTCTGAGTACCTTCTTATATACTGTCTTTGTTTTCTACTTTCCTTTAGTTGGGGTTCTGTTATACATACTAGAATTAAGGGGAGACTGACCATTTCTTTGGTCTATTAATTAATTTATTCATGTTTTTTTTAGTTTCCGCCCTAGACCTCCATCAAGCTTAGAAAAACACCCCCTAAACACCCCCTGCGTACAGATTTCAAGAGAAATCTGTACATTTTTCAGTAGAAAAATTTCCCGGCCGGCCGAAGGCCAGGTCCTCTTGATATGGCAGGCTCGCTTACGCTCGCCAGGATAATCGACATCTAAATGGCACGAAAGGTCTTAAATTTGACAACGAAATGGAGCGAAAGGTGTTAAAATCGCCAAACTAATTGGCCGAACGGCTTATAATCTCAAAACTAGTGGGGCTAATCATTAGGGAGAAAGGGGGTCCAGAAAAACGGTCTGCCTCCCCTTAAGGGTGGTAGTGGTTAGTGTGTTTGTCTATATATTTGTATTCATTCATATATGTTTAACCCTTTCTGTACCGGTGACGTCCTTTTCGTTCTATTCTGGCAACTATTAGACGATTTTATTAAGTTTAAAAAGGGTAACCAGCAATTAAGAAGCTTCAAACTATCTCACTTAACCCTCTGTACTGCCACAGATCCTTCTTAAACTGCACAAAATCGTCTAAATATAGCTAGAATAAAACTAAAAAGACATCGGTAAAGAAGGGGTTAACCCGTACAGTACCGGTAATATCCTTTGCATTATACTATGACAGTTATTAGACAATTTTATTAAGTTTAAGAAGGATGTCTACGTATTGAAAGGCTGCAGACTAACTAAAGCAATCCTTTTAGCGACCGTATGTCCTTCCTAGGCTTTATCTAATAGTCTAAATATAGCTAGAATAACAATTAAACAAGACGTTGCCAGTACTGAATGGATTAACCCCTTCTGTACCGACGACGTTATTTAGATTTTATTCTTCCTATATTTAGTCGATTTTGTACAATTTAAGAAAGATCTGAGGTATTAAAAAGGGTTAAGTGAGATAGATGGAAGCCTGATAATTGCTAGAGGCCCTTTGTAACTCAATAAAATCATCGAGTAGTAGCCAATATAAAGTTAAAAGAACGTCATCGGTAGGGAAGGGGTTTATGTTCTCGCTAGACCTCCATTAGGGGAGGCTGAAGCTTTGACCCCCAAGTCAGCCTGTATAAGAGATTGTGTTTCTGGCATTATACCATCTTATTACCAATGGAAATACTAAGACTCACTGAAAAAAATCAGCTCTGTATGTGCATGAGCACAGAATTTCATTGAAATATTTGTAAAATCATCTTCTCACTCAAAATTGTTCAAATTTCCCGCAATTTTTGCGTGGCGCATTCTACCTGCATCCCCTACAAGAAAATTATCTAATTTTACCATAGTGCATAATAGAAGGGGCTGAAAAAAAAATATAATATATATATGTTTTTTTTTAGTCATTCCAACCTAAACAATGTCGAATCTTGAAAAATATGTGAGATAATGCCATTATCTCTGCATTTTCCCGTTGCTATATAGTCCTATATGTAGTGTGTAGAAGGGGAATGAATTTGAGCAATAAACACAGAAGTAGATGATCTCGTAAATGCCAAAATAGGATCTCTGGCAAGCTAAAATCAAAGATTTTCACACACCAAAATGCAATTTTGGAGAGATGGAATAGTTAGTCCTCCTTAGAAAACGTTTTCTATCATAGCGCGCACATAGACGATGGCGTTTAATGACCAACTAAACAAAATTTTCATCAGGGGGCAAGCTTTGTAGAATTATTTTAGACAATTATTTACCAAAATCCATGATATTGGGGCCCCCCAAGGGGGTGCTAGGGATGTCATATGGGTGTTTATGCCCTCATATGATCATTTCTATTGCTTACAGAAGCCCTTTAGACTACAGACACACAAAAAAAATTGGGTGGCTGAAAGATTTTTTTTTAGTTTTTCGGGGGTCGAGGTCGAACCCCCGGCCTGGGGGGTTATGGATGCGATATGTTTTTTTGTTCCCTCCTATGCTATTCTCCTATGTTGATTTCTGGGCTTAGTGGAAGGTTCAGCCTCCCCTTTTAAATTAATTTTTAAGCTTAAAAATACACTCTCTATTCACTATAAATTTGTACATTTTTCGGTAGAAAAATGTCGCAGCCGAAGGCCGGAAGGAAAAAATCGACACCTAAATGGCATGCAAGGTCTTAAAATTGACAAGGAAATGGTGGCGAAAGGTGGTCAAATTGCCAAACTAATGGGTCGAACGTCTTAAAGTTTCAAAACTAATGGGGCTAAATGTGAGGGAGAAGGGGGTCCAAAACAACCCTATCTCTCTATTGCCTGACGCCGTGATCCCCGAAGGGGTGGCCACGAACAAACTGCCCCAATGCACCTCTGTCCCCAGTCAGTCGACGCCCCTCCTCCCAACCAGCACCGCCTTCATCCATATACTTCCTCACTCCATCCTTCCACCTCTCGTTCGGTCTACCTCTCCCTCGACCTTCCACCTCGCTCTCGTACACCTTCTTAGTCATTCTCTCGCTTCCCATACGTTCCATATGGCCGAACCATCTCAAGGTGTTCCTTTTCACACTTTCCAGCACATTTACCTCCACCCCACACCTCCTTCTTACTTCCTCATTCGTCTGTCTATCCCGCCACGTAACTCCGCACGCACTTCTCAAGTAACTCGTTTCCACCCCTCTCACTCTTGGTCTGAGTCTCTTCTCAAACGTCCATGCTTCGCTTCCGTAAGTCATTGTCGGGATTACCACACTGTCATGCAAGGACTTCTTCACTTCCATACTGACCACCCTATTTCTTGTTACTACTTTCAGCGTTCCTACAACCCTCTTCCCCTGTTGCACCCTCTCCCGCACTTCTTCACCCATAAACCCTATACCTCCCCTTAAGTCCTGACCACCTCATTTTGGATGTATTGGAGAGATCGTAGGTACCAATCGGCATATGTTAAGGAGTTGCTGGAACTACTGTTTCATTTGCCTGGCTTCCCCCTCTGTTTCTATTTGGGCCTCGCCTACACAGAGAGTAATCCAGCTAACTCTCACAAGCACCCCTTCCTCCTGTTGATTTCACTACCCTTAACAAGCACACCAGACATCTTTCCAAAAAAAAATCTAAATTATCTATAATATTCATTGATTTTGGCTCTGTCACTCTTTCGACCTATGGGGGAGACACTTGTTACAGTCAGCTTTACCTTTTGTCTCATTCATACACATAAAAGGGGTGAGTATATATACATGTAAATATATGTATAGTTGCCCACATAAATTCTGTTTCTCTCTGTGATATTATATATAGAAGCATAATGCACATGGTTGAAATACGAGTGTAGTGGTTAAGGGGGGTCACCGACTTGTTTATCTTTCTCTCTTTCCCTGCCTTGTATCCATTCGGCCCCATTCAGCCAACTGTTTCAAGATGTTTATCCCCATCCAGGTGTCGATTTCTTCCTGGCGAGCGACAGCGAGCCAGCATTGTATGGAGAAATCCGGCTTCGGCGGAAATTTAGCTTGCTGTTAAAACAAAAATATATATATGTTGGCTTGCTACCGCTCGCCAGGAAAACATTGACACCTGGATGGGGGTAAACGTCTTAAAACAGTAGGCTGAATGGGGCCGAATGTATACAAGTCAAAGATAGAGGGAGGGAAAGAAAAAAAGTGAGGTGGGCTCCCTTAACTAATCTGATTATGCAAATGATGCTTAAAAGAAACCACACTCGCCATTCATTCATACTAATTTACATTCATACAATGATCACGATGAGGAACATAACTTAGGTGGGTAACTAACCTCTCTCTCTCTCTCTCTCTCTCTCTCTCTCTGTCTCTCTCTCTCTCTCTCTGTCTCTGTCTCTCTCTCTCTCTCTCTCTCTCTCTCTCTCTCTCTCTCTCTCTCTCTCTCTCTCTCTCTCTTTTCTATCCTTTCCTTAAACTTTCCTTTTCTATCGGATATGCCATCTCTACTAGAACTAAGTCCTGACCACCTCGTTAGGATCGTAAGGTCTGTGTGGCCAGTGTATCTCTGTATATATATGTAAATCTCCCCCACTGACCACTAACCCCCCCCCCCCATTGAGCCTGTTGCCCAGCGAGCCCCCCCCCCCACCCTCCCACAACTAATGAGATGCAAGGCCGACGGATGTTAGCATACTTAGCAAGGGCCTAGCAGGATTTCGCTACACTCAGCCTCCTTGTGTATTCAGCCCCCGAACCTTAACTGAATGCCTAGACACTTCGCTACCTCACCAGTTCAATGCCTAAAGAAGTTTCTCTATACAAACTAAATTGTGACTTTTAGCTTCTTGTAACTGATGGAGGGCTATACCAAAAGGGTTGTTTAATTCCACACATATTCATTTATTTTGAGTAGGTTGTAGCAACATAAGTATAAACAAATGATAATAAAATCTAAGATAGGTTAAGTATCAGTACCGGTAGTAAACATTGCTTTCTAAATTCGATCTCTACTATAAATTTCCAGGTGGAAATCCTCTGATTTTACTAGGGGCCTTTTTTAAATAGTCAGCTGTATTCAATGACAATCTTTGGTCTGAGGGAGTGATGGGTGCGGAGAGAGCTCTCTACTTTGCTGGCCTTACCTTTCACTTAGTAGCTTTTTTTGTTTTTCAAATTAAGTCTGCACTACCTAGTATGGTCTGTGTATCCCTGACGAACTCTTCCCAAGTGGTAGTGTACACTATGTAACTGGTAACTGTGTGACTCTTCCCAAGTGATACAAATGTCAGCTTGATTGCTAAGGTCCTTTTGAGTTATCAGCACAGGAATCAAAGATACCCAAAACACCAGTATAATCTAGTAGCGATGTGTTAAGGTAGCGAAGTGTCCTAATACCTCTCTCAGCAGACTCGTGGAGGTGTTTGTGTGTTGGTCAGGAGGGATGGCTTGATCCACACGCCAACCTCAAGACTTCATTCATCACTAACCTTCACTTTCAAGGCCTCGGGATAAAGAAGAAGACAAAAACGTAGAAGATATGCTTACAATACATAAATGTTTGGGGACATACGGTAATGCAAGTAACGTTTTTGTTTTGTATGTGGATGAGGGAGACAAAAGGCAGAACTGCCTGTGACGAATGCCTCACCCAGAGTTGAAAGAGTGACAGGACCAAAATCAAGGAATGTTCGAGTCAAGGAATACTCTTCTGTAAATCTAATATGGCTTATTTAAGAATGGGAAAGGGATGAGACTTTCTATTTGTTTTATATACCGTATATCTATTGCCAGACGCCATGATCCCTGAAGGGGTGGACAAGAATGAATCGCCTCCATACACCTCTGTCCTCTTTCAGCCACCACCCAACACCACTTTCACTCATATACCTCTCAACTTCATCCTTCCATGCCTCCATCTCGGTGTGTGTGTGTGTGTGTGTGTGTGTGTGTGTGTGTGTGTGTGTGTGTGTGTGTGTGTGTGTGTGGGTGTGTGTGTGTGTGTGTGTGTGTGTGTGTGTGTGTGTGTGTGTGTGTGGGTGTGTGTGTGTGTGTGTGTGTGTGTGTGTGTGTGTGTGTGTGTGTGGGTGTGTGTGTGTGTGTGTGTGTGTGTGTGTGTGTGTGTGTGTGTGTGTGTGTGTGTGTGTGTGTGTAAATATATCGGCCTGGGTATGACAGAGGGCTTCCTTACATTAGGGAACAAATTCCTAGGCAAGAAAACTAAACATTTGTATTATTTACCTATTCTGTACCGGCAACGTCTTCATTATATTATCCTAGTTATATTTAGACGTTTTTCTGCAGTTTAAGAAGGATTTGTCGGAATACAAAGGGTTAAGTGAGAGAGTTCGAAACCTGTTAAATGCTGGAGGATCTTCTTAAGCTGAATAATATCGTCTAACAGTAGCCAGAATAAAGTGAAAAGGACCTCGCCGGTACTGAAAGGGTTAAACCATTATTTCCTCTCGCAGTGCCAAGGAAGGACGAAACAACTTGAAGAAAGACGTTAGTTTTAGAAATGGGAGTGCTAATCGGTGTATCCTCTCTATAAACAACGCTCAATTCCACAGTATTCTTTCGGTACACTCGGATACCATAGTCTCTAACCCACTCATAAGTATTCACGGACCTCACCTATTTCTAACTATGGAAGCATATCTCTGGAAATCAACTTATCAATATAAATGTCTATAAATCAACTACAACATTATAATTATATACTATTTATTGAAAAGAAATTTCTATCCAAAAAAATATCCAGATAGTTATAATTGCATAAAGAAAAACATAGGTGGTCCCCGACTTCGCATGAGTGGGCTAGAAACTATGGTATCCGACTGTACCAGGCGGAGCTAAGGGGAAACAATTGTTAAGGGGAGGTATTTAGTTTGTTCCCTAGACCTCCATCAAGCTTAAAATTACACCCCCTTGAGTCCCTTTCAAAATATATTTGTACATTTTTCGGTAGAAAAATGTCCCGGCCGAAGGCCGGTTCCTCTTAAATTAAAGGCTCGCTATCGCTCGCCAGGATAAAATTGACACCTGAATGGCACGAAAGGTCTTAATATGGGGTGAAAGTTCTTAAAATCGCTAAACTAATGGGGCAAACGTTTTATAATATCAAAAGCAATGGGGCTAAACATGAGGGAGAAAGGGGTCAAGAAA
>CM064553.1:8533562-8555156 GCA_032716605.1 Paralithodes platypus
TGGTTTTTCATCTTTGCCCACTGTTCAACTTCCTTTTTGGTATGTGTTCATTCAACTTTATTATTAATTATGTTATATTTGTATTTATTCATCATATATATATATACTGTATACTGTATATATATATATACAGTATACTGTATACTGTATATATATATACTGTAAACATATAAGTCGAGTCATATTATTCTCCATGCCCAGCTCTTCTTCCTCTTCTTCACCCTCCTCCTCTTCCTCCTCTTCCTCCTCCAATATGCTACTGAATAGTTTTACATCTTCGTTTGGCCTCGCCTTTCTTTGGTTGTATAATATGTTTATTAAACTTATTCACATTGTTTATTATTGTTTCTTCATAGGAGAGAGAGAGACAGAGATATATATTTACATAGATTTACATATATACACTGACCACACAGTCCTTACGATCCCAGCGAGGTGGTCAGGACTTAATTCTAGTAGAAATAGCTAACCCGTGAGTAAGGGAAAGTGGAAGGAAAAGATATCAAAGAATAAGGAGAGAGAGAGAGAGAGAGAGAGAGAGAGAGAGAGAGAGAGAGAGAGAGAGAGAGAGAGAGAGAGAGAGAGAGTGTGTGGAGGGACCAGGATAATCATGACCATCTTATTTATATCGTTTCGGCTCACCTATCGCACAGATCCTTCCTAAGTTATATAAAATTGTCTAATGATAGCCAGAGAAGACTATCGAAATGCGTCCTAGTTCTCACGAGGTTAAGGGGGGTGACCTGCTTGTTTTCTGTCCTGTTCTCTCTTCTCTGGCTAGTATCCATTCGGCCCCATTCAGCCTACTGATTTAAGACGTGTATCCCCATCCAGGTGTCGATTTCTTCCTGGCTCGCGTTAGCGAGCCATCATTGTATCTAGAAATCCGGCTTTGCCAGATAAATTTTTCTATCGACAAATTTACAAACTTAGCCTGCTGTCAAAATATTTATAAAGATATGCAGGCTCGCAACCGCTCGCCAGGAAAAAATCGACACCTGAATGGGGATAAAGGTCTCAAAACGGTAGGCTGAATGGGGCCGAATGGATACAACTCAGAGAGAGAGAGGGACAGAGAGAGAAAACAAAAACGAGGTGGGACTCTCAATTTAACTTACATATCCATTTTGGCTTAGGTTACTCAGTTTATCGCCGCGGCAAATCCTTCTTTTAATGTCTTCTATAATAGTTTAACCCATTAAGTACCGGTGACAGTTCGAGGATTATATTCAGCTTAGAAAGGATCTGCGGTAGCTAAAAGGTGAAATTGAGATATCATACAGCCTTCTTTTAATGGGTAGACGTCCTGCCTTAGTTGAAGAAAATCGTCTAATAGTTGCCAGAATGTTAGGAAAAGGACGTCATCGGTACAGAAGGGGTTAAATTCCTACTGCGTGTCCGCCTTACTTTTATTCTTATCTTTTCCTTTTTGTCCATGATTATTTTCGACTTTTTGTGACGTATTTCCACGCTTATTGTGCTTCTTACCCAATCAGTCTTCAGTTTTAGTATATAATTCCGTTTATATTATGGTCAGGGCTTCTCAATATTTCACTTTGCAATTGTATATATTTACTACGCTTTGGCTCTGTCTCGAGTCGGTCACCGCCCCCCCCCCCCCAAAAAAAAAGAAAGAAAACAAAACAAAAGAAGGGGGAATGTACCTGATAAAATAGATAGATAAATATATAGATAGATATATGGATAGATATATATACTGTACTTCTCCTTGCACTATATTTGTGTTTTATTATTGACGACTTTTCGTATCCTGTCGTTATTTCTTCTAAATATCTTGAATAAATATCTTTAAATGTTCTCTGGTATTTCTCTCTACTTGGAGATAACATTTAAGGGGAGGTTTGTACTTGAGGGATTTTTTTCTGGACCCCTTTCTCCCTCATGTTTAGCCCCATTGATTTTGAGATTTTAAGACGTTCGCCCTAGTAGTTTTGACATTTTAAGACATTTTGCTCCATTTCTGTCAATTTTAAGACCTTTCGTGCCATTAAGGTGTCTATTTTTTCCTGGCGAGCGATAGCGAGCCTGTAATTTAAGAGCAACCGGCCTCCGGCCAGGAAATTTTTCTACCGAAAAATGTACAAATTTATCTTGAAAGGGGGTCTAGGGGGTGTAATTTTAAGCTTGATGAAAACGTAGGGAACAAACTAAATACCTCCCCTTAAACATGTATCTTCAAGTATCCTCCTAAATTGTCTATCTACTTGGATATGATATTAAAATAAAGGTCAGGTTTGTATTTTAGTAGTCTCTGTTCATTCCTGCAGTATCATCATCTTCATTGCTCCACTGTCCAAGGCACTTATTCTAACTTAGTTACACCGAAGAGTGGAACATGCAACATCATTGTTTGTAGGTTCAAACTGTCTCCTGAACCCCTTCTGTACCGGCGACGTATTTTAATTTGTTTTCTGGCTACTATTAGACGATTATATTAAGTTAAAAATGGGCCTCCAGCAATTAACAAGCTTCTAACTATCTCCCTTAACCCTTTTTACTACCACAGATCCTTCTTAGGCTTCTCCAAATCGTCTAAGAATAGCATGAATATAACTATATAGACATCGTCGGTACAGAAGGGGTTAAGTTAATATATATAATAATTTGGCTAGTATTTGATGATATAATAATTGCCAAAGATGTAGTCCTTAGTAATTGAGCAGTAATAGCAGCTAATAACTTAAGCGGGGCCCCTACCTGGGGTTTTTTCTCTCTTTCCCTCTCTCTCTCTCTCTGGGTTGTATCCATTCGGCCCCCTTCAGCCTACTGTTTTAAGACTTTTACCCCATCCAGGTGTCGATTTTTTCATGGCGAGTGGTAGCGAGCCAGCATATTTGTTTAAATGTTTTAGACAGCAGGATAAAATTTTCCATTTTTCCATAGAAAAATGCCTCCGGCGAAACCGGATTTCTCCATATAATGCTGGCCCGCTATCGCTCGCCAGGACGAAATCAACATCTGGATGGGGATAAACGTCTTAAAACAGTACGCTGAATGGGGCCGAATAGATACAAGCCGGAGCAAGAGAGAAATGGAGAAAAACAAAGCAGGTGACCCCCCTCCCTCCCTTAACATATAGTTAAGTCCAAGAGGTATCATAGGTAGAGTTATTGAGAAGGCTTGAGTGAAGGTTACGAGTGGCTGTGTCGTCTTAAGGGAACCCACCTCGGTTTTTGTTTCTCTCATTTTCTCCCTCTCACTTTGGCTTGTATCCGTAGCCTACTATTTTAAGACGTTTACCCCCATCCAGGTGTCAATATTTTCCTGGCGAATGGTAGCAGGCCATCATATGTATATTATTGTTTTGACAGCAAGCTAACATTGTACATTTTTCGATAGAAAAATGTCTCCGGTGAAGCCGGATTTCTCCATACAATGCTGGCTCGCTATCGCTCGCCAGGATTAAATCGACACCTGGATGGGGATAAACATCTTAAAACAGTTGGCTGAATGGGGCCGAATGGATACAAGCTAGGGAAAGGGAGAAAAGGAGAGAAAGATAAACAAATCCGGTGACCTCCCCTTAACTGTATCACGCGATGACTTGGCCAATCTAAATATATTAACTTAATTAATTTTATGATGAAGAAATATATAACAATGCTACTTAGGTGAATAAATGGATTAATAGCTTGGAAATAAATGATAAATTTGTAGTTATTGTGAATTATATATTCGTGGTCATATTGAATATACCTAATGACCCTAACATCACGTATGCATAGCCTACGTGAGTTGCAGTTTGGATGTGTGTACATGCTTAGATTGATAAGCAGGATTCGAAGTTGCATAATAAATCGTAGGCAGTGTCCACCATCCTTAAACTGCCTTCGTGGTGCAATGTATAAGGTGTTGATATTCGGTGTGAGCGTCCTGGATTCGAATCCACGGCCTGCCACATGCGTTTGTAATATTTCATTAATCGATTTTAGGAGTAGAGTTGGTTGTTGGATAGACCATAATAATATGTAGTTCGTGTGTGTGTGTGTGTGTGTTTGTTTGTTTGTGAGAACATGCTTGTGTGTATATGTATATATATATATATACCCGGTATATATATATATATATATATATATATATATATATATATATATATATATATATATATAAACGTGTAAGAATAATAATAATAAGAATATATATATATGATACTACTAATATTAATACTAATAATGATGATATAGTGATCGGTTTATTGCGAGCGGTGTGTTTATGTGTGTGTGTATATGTGTGTGTGTTTATGAACGTGTCTGTGTGCAGCAACGGATACTTTTTAAACCGTCTTCAAACCTTATAATCACGTAATGCCTCGATTCACTTATCTCTCTCTCTCTCTCTCTCTCTCTCTCTCTCTCTCTCTCTCTCTCTCTCTCTCTCTCTCTCCATACTTTGTTTATCCTTTTCCACATGTTGCACGTTTCTTCATAATGGAATATAGTTATAGATTTCCTTGACAGTTAACATTTAACCGGAATCTTCTAATTGTTTGTTTATTTCGTGTTCTTCCTTTCTTGGCTATTAAAAGTATTATAAGTATTCACATCATACTATTATATGATATTAGCTTAAGGTACTATGTTATAAGAAGTTTTGTAAGTTGTATAGCCATTTTAGTTATCAGTTAGAAGGCAGTAACGTACGGTAAGATACAGACAGGCATTGATGATAAATTTACTTCACTTTGCTGTACACACACAGACAGACAGACAGACAGACAGACAGAGACAGACATCTATCTCTCTCTCTCTCTCTCTCTCTCTTTCTCTCTCTCTCTCTCTCTTTCTCTCTCTCTCTCTCTCTCTCTCTCTCTCTCTCTCTCTCTCTCTCTCTCTCTCTCTCTCTATATATATATATATATATATATATATTAGAGAGAGAGAGAGAGAGAGGACGGTACAACCCTAATTCTTCCAATTCCCCAATACCCTCCCCTCCCCCCATGGTTACCGGGGCAGGCCTTTTAAATACCTTAATCGCTGCTTCCGGTCCAGTGGTTCGGTAAATGTGATTCCTGCCCCGTCTGTCGCTACTCTCTCTCTCTCTCTCTCTCTTTCTCTCTTTCTCTCTCTCTTTCTCTCTTTCTCTCTCTTTCGCTTTATCTCTCTCTCTCTCTCTTACTTTTTCGCTCTCTTTTATTCTTGCTCTCTCTCTTTCTCTGCTATCTCTACTAGGATTACTTCCTGGCCATATCGCAGGGATCGAAAGATCTGTGTGGCCAGTGTATCTCTGTGAATTTTGTTTTCTCCTCATTCACTCAGTCACTCACTCACTAACTAACTCACTCTCTCTCTCTCTCTCTCTCGCTATATATATATATATATATATATACATATATATATATTGATTGTATATGAGAAAGATAGTCGTGACTTGTCAAGGCTTGGGTTTGCCAAATGTAATCTGGTTCACATAGATTTTAAATGTACCCTTTAAGAGGTGACAGAAAGGATAAAGACCATGGGATAGTTATTTAGGTTAATGTCCTGTATTCTAGATAGCTACCTTCTCAAAGCAATATTGAATGATCAAACGACACCTTACTTAGTGAAATAAAATATATTTTTGAAAAGTTAAATTTGTAGCATGAAGACTCGAGATTAATTATACTTACTCCAACCTTTTAAAACCACACGTAGGAGCTTCCCTAAACCTATATGAGTGAAATAAGCTTAAACAAATAGTAATCTTTGTGAAACTGCATTATATTTAGACATTTAGCACACAAATATAACTCGGTTATATCTGCGTTTGATACAGTGCTAGGAAAGTAATTAAGGGAGCCCACCTTGCTTTTTTCTCTTTCTCTCCCTCTCTCTTTGGCGTGTATCCATTCGGCCCCATTCAGCCTACTGTTTTAAGACGTTTACCCCCATCCAGGTGTCAATATTTTCCTGGCGAGCGGTAACAAGCCAGCATATATATATTTTTTGTTTGGACAGCAAGCTAAATTTGTACATTTTTCGATAGAAAAATTTCTCCGGCGAAGCCGGATTTCTCCATACAATGCTGGCTCGCTATCGCTCTCCAGGAAGAAATTGACACCTGGGTGGGGATAAACGTCTTAAAACAATTGGCTGAATGGGGCCAAATGGATACAAGCCAGGGAAAGAGAGAAAAAGGAGAGAAAGACAAAAACAAACGGTGGCCCCCCCTTAAGGGGAGGATTTTAGTGTGTTCCCTAGTCCTCCATCAAGCTTAAAATTACACCCCCTAGACCCCCTTTCAATATAAATTTGTAAATTTTTCGGTATAAAAATTTCCCCTTCTTAAATTACAGGCTCGCTATCGCTCGCCAGGAAAAATCGACACCTAAATAAGATGAAAAGTCTTAATATTGACAAAGAAATGGGGCGAAAAGTCTGAAAATTGCCAAACTAATGGGCCGAACGTCATAAAATCTCAAAAGCAATGGGTCTAAACATGAGGAAGAAGGGAGACCAGAAAAACGACCCATCTCCCCTTAAGTGCAACTCTCCAACCCAAGAGTGAAACGTTACTCTCAGTCTTTCTTCTATTCAACAGCTGAGCTCTGGAACTCTCCCAGAATCGATCTTTCCCTCTTCCTATGACTTAAATTTCTTCAAACTCCGTGTGTAAAGGCATTTTTGCTTGAACGTCCCTTGATTTTGGCCCTGTCACTCCTTCAACTTTGGGGGAGGCACTCGGTATAGGCAGTTCTGCCTTTTGCCTCCCTCACTCACATAGGAAAAAAAAAAAAATAGGTTTAAAAATATGAATGCACTGTACGCCCTTGTCGCCCACCAAAACCTATCGTACAGTTGGCTAAATAAGTCGTGTCTCCGCTGCCAATACGTTTTCCTCGCTGTGTGCTGCATTAATGTCTGTCAGATGTTGAATATAGTGTGTAAAGACAAGCATATGTTTGTATATCTCCCTCGAAACGATGAATTGATGCTTAGTTGATGCTGATATTGCCAAAAGTTGATCGAAATATACTTGGTACCCTATATGAAATAAATAGTCCAAAACTCTCGAACATTAAGCTCCATAACTCACAAACGGCTAGAGTAACCGAGCTAATATTTTTGCCATATGGGAAGGGTTAGCCAGGGAATAGATGTGGACATTGACAGCCCATTTGCTCTAGCCCTTTTTGAGTTACAGGGGTTAGTTAGGGTTCTATTCCAAGTAAATAGTCCACAATTCTTGAACGTTAACCTCTATAACTCACAAACGGCTAGAGTAATCGAGCTAATAATTTTGCCATATGGGAAGGGTTAGCCCGGGAATAGCTGTGGACATTGACAGCACCTTTGCTCTAGCCCTTTTTGAGTTACAGGGGTAGGTTAGGGTTCACGATTTCTGGCCTCCCTATTTGGAACAGGGTATAGACGGCACTATAGTCTGTTCATTTTAGGTTGGGCAAACATCGTAACTTCTAACCTTTGTAACTCAAAAATGGTTAGAGCAAAATTTTTGACCTGTCAATTTCTACACATATTCCCTAGCCAAGTCTTCCTATTTGGTAGAAATATTAGCTCGATTACTCTACTCCTTTTTGGGTTATGAGAGGTGGGGGGAGGGGGGGGGGCGAGGGGGGTTTATGATTTCTACCCAACCTATAGAGAACGGACTATAGACCACCAGAATAAATAATTAACCAATAATTATGGAACAGATTGCAGCACCTCAGTATTACATATATATAGTAACCTAATTTGGGATCCCGTCCCGTCACAGTTTAAGGAGACACTTTTTCCTTACTAATGGCCATAAAATCTCCATAGCTAAATACAAACATTGATTAACTATGACAGGAATATAACCATGAATTTAATGTATTAAGGGGAGGTTTTGAGTTTGTTTCCTACTCCTCCAGCAATATTAAAATTTCACCCCCTTGACCCCCTTTCTAGATAAATTTGTAAATTTTTCGGTAGAAAAATGTCCCGGCCGAAGGCCGATTACTCTTAAATTACAGGCTCGCTATCGCTCGCCAGGATAAAATCGACACCTAAATGGCACGAAAGGTCTTAAAATTGACAGAATGGGGCGGAAATTCTTAAAAATCACCAAACTAATGGGGCAAACTTCTTTAAATCTCTAAAGCAATGGGGCTAGACATGAGGGAGAAAGGGGTCAAGAAAAAAATCTCTCCAGTGGAAATCTCCCCTTCAGGGGAGGATGTATTATTGTTTTAATTATGCATTTATATATATATATTTAATTATGCATTAATTTATATATTTAATTATGCATTTATTTATATATTTAATTATGCATTTATTTATATATTTAATTATGCATTTATTTATATATTTAATTATGCATTTATTTATATATTTAATTATGCATTTATTTATATATTTATCATTTTATAGTTCCTCCCTACACCTCCATCAACCTTAATAAATGCTGCATTGTAGGGTGGTGCTGCTAAGGGGATAGTGGCTGTCTTGTTTGGTCTATTTATTAATGTATTCATATATATTTTTGTTTTCTCCCTAGACCTCCTTTAAACTTAGAAAAACCCCCCCTAGACAAGATTAACTTGTACATTTTTAGGTAGAAAAATGTCTCGCGGTTCCTCTCATAATTAAAGGCTCGCTTTCGCTCGTCAGGAAAAAAATGACACCTAAATGGAACGATAGGTCTTAATATTGACAACGAAATGGAGCTCAAGGTGTTAAAATCGCCAAAGTAATGTGCCGAACGTATTAAAATGTCAAAACTAATGGGGTCAAATACGAGGGAGAAAGGGGTCCAGAAAGGCGACCCATCTCCCCTTAATTGTGAGTATGGAGTTACACAGGGTTCCGCTTTAGGGCCAATGTTGTTTGTTACTGGTGATATAATATAAGGTTTGGAAGTGAAATTAATAAAACATAAATACTAAATGCGATCCCAATATTAATAAATAGTAATAAGAATATACACCTGGGTACAATCAGAGCATTTATTTTAAAGATATTGATACCTCCCCCCCCCTCTCTCTCTCTTTCACTCTCTCTCTAGATATATATATATATATATATATATATATATATATGTATATATATATATATATATATACATATATATATATATATATCTCACACATACAGAGAGGCTCAATATCGTAAGCTGGGTAAATATCTGAGGCGTGACCAATACCATTAAATATTGGAGAAAAAGTAAAAGGAGATAAATATCAGCTTAGATGCTCTCTCTGTCTCTCTCTCTCTCTCTCTCTCTCTCTCTCTCTCTCTCTCTCTCTCTCTCCATCCATTGCTCACACCAAATCTTTCTCTCCCCCAGTGTTTACCAAGAGAGATTGGAGAAAATCTTTTTACCGCGTAATCAGAGAAACTTCGGTCTCTGGGTTTTTGTGTGTTTATTTGTCTTGTTCTGATTCCTTTACCTTGGTACTACTGCTGTCTCTGTGTTTGTTGTCAGTTAATCTCTCTCTCTCTCTCTCTTTCTCTCCCCCTCTCTCTCTCTCTCTCTCTCTCTCGCTCTCCCTCTCTCTCTCTAGCTAGGGGTACACAGCTTATTCCATCGCTTAGAAGAATGAGCTAAAAGGACCGGTTGAGAGCTCTTGATCTCCTCCCGTTGGAGACACGCAAACTAAGAGGTCAGCTCGTTGAAGTTTTTAAACTACTTAATGGGTTTGACAATGTGGATTATAGCAAAATGTTTAGGCTCGATATGAATGCAACACACAACCATGGTTGGGAATTAGAATTGAAAAGTTTTAGCACTAGTATTTGTGGACACTTTTTCACATATAAGATCTGTTCTACCTGGAACAAACTTCCCTCTTAAATTGTAAACAGTTCTTCAGTAGAGCAAATCAAGAAGAGAGTAGATAGTATTGTGCACACTCTGTAAAGAGTGTAGTGTGCTAAACAGTCTCTCTCTCATTCCACTTCGAGTATCTCCTCGGAATAGACCGCAAGGTTTCTGAGATACTAACTATTCCTTATACCTCCTTGTAACTCTCTCTCATTACCTCTAAGTCTTACCTCAGTGTACTATCTGTATTGGTCTTTTGAATATAATAAAATAATCCCACAGTCCATTTAGCCAAGACATTGATATGTTATGCCTAATTGTAACTGAATTATTTAATTAAATAATATCTTTCTTAACATCAATATATCCCAATGAATTTAATGAAAAAAATATTATCCTCCCAGGATTCGAACCTAGGACACCACATGCAGAACCTACACGATTTAACCATTATACCACCAAGACAGTTAATGATTGAGGAAATGACTACGGATAAAATATATTTATCGAATACCGGATATCAATCTATTCATGCACTCAGACCCAACAACACTATGATTATCGTAATGGCTATTATGTTCGTATCCACTCTGTCAGGCGATAAATACAAGTTATCAAGTCAAGTCAATTAAAGTCTCTCTCTCTCTCTCTCTCTCTCTCTCTCTCTCTCTCTCTCTCACACACACACACACCTCAACACTGGACCCTCTTGCTCTCTCTCTCCCTCAGCACCCCCCCCCCCCCATTCTCTCACCCACTTTCACTTTCTCTCTCTCTCTCTCTCTCTCTCTCTCTCTCTCCCTCTCCCTCTCTCTCCCCTCTCTCTCTCTCCCCTCTCTCTCTCTCTCTCTCTCTCTCTCTCTCTCTCTCTCTCTCTCTCTCTCTCTCTCTCTCTCTCTCTCTCTCCCTCTCTCTCTCTCTCACACACACCTCAACACTCGGCCCCCTCTCGTCTCACGCACCATTACCGCCGAAAAATACGTCGCGGGGGTACAATTAAATCCCCTTTCCGGTGTCCTTAGCTCGGTTTCATTAGCGTTCGGCCGATTAATACGCGAGCGGCGAGCGATGACGGCAAGGAGGGAGGCAGGGGCAGGGGAGGGAGGGAGGGGATTGATTGGGGGTAGTGGTGGGATGTATGGGTGGGGAGGGAGGGAGGGATGGGGTATTGGGGGATGTATGGGTGGGAAGAGAGTAACTGAACGAGGGATGGAGGGAGGGAGGGGTGGGGGGATTGATTGGGGGTAGTGGTGGGATGTATGGGTGGTGAGGGAGGGAGGGATGGGGTAGTGGGGGATGTATAGGAGGGAAGAGAGGAACATAACGAGGGATTGAGGGGTGGGGGGATTGATTGGGGGTAGTGGTGGGATGTATGGGTTGGGAGGGAGGGAGGGGTGGGGATTGATTGGGGGGTAGTGGGGGATGTATGAGTGAGGAGGGAGGGAGGGGTGGGGATTGATTGGGGGGTAGTGGTGGGATGTATGGGTGGGGAGGGAGGGAGGGGTGGGGATTGATTGGGGGGTAGTGGTGGGATGTATGAGTGAGGAGGGAGGGAGGGGTGGGATGTATGGATGGCAATGGCGAGAGAGAGAGGTTGGGTGGGGGTAGTGGTGAGATGTATGGGTCCTCGCTATAGATAAAAGCCGTTGGAAAATATATAATAAAGGTTTCAGGATAAAACAATGCTATTATAGGTTAGTATTAAAGATCTTTAAGAGGGAATGGCCGTATTTATTAAGGGGAGATGGGCGTATTAATTAAGAGGGAATGGGCGTATTTATTAAGGGGAGATGGGCGTATTTATTTGCTCATTTATGTATCTTTTTTACTATAATTTTTAGTTTCCTCCGTAGACCCCCATCAAGCTTATAAATACACCTGACCGAAAGCCTTCAAGATAAATTTGTAAATTTTTCGATAGAAAAAAGTCCCACCCAAAGGCCGGTTCCTCTTAAATTACAGGCTCAAGAATCAAAACCTAAATTACATGAACAGTCTTAATAGTGACAAAGAAATGGGACGAAAGTTCTTAAAATCGCCAAACTAATGGGCCGAACGTCAAAATATCTGAAAACCAATTAGGCTAAGCATGAGGATGAAAGGGGAACCGAAAAACTACCTATCTTCCCTTAAATATGTTCCTACGTTTTCTTTCTACCCAGCGTAAGACGGAAGCTTGTAATTAAGAGTGCTTCAGTAGGAGGAAAAGAAAGCGCAATGACCAGGTCTCATGTTCCAGAATGTAATTGACCACTTGCGAGTTGCAGGCTATAAGGAAGTTGGAGCCGTGAACATCGATATTTAACAGAAATGCAACAATAATGTACGTTTCTGATGGATCAATGGTGTGTTGAATTGGGTTTTATGTATTTATAAATGTACTACAACCGTATATTCCCTGTACATTCTGTTAAATATCGTTGTCTACATCTCCAACTTCCTTAAATATTAGTCGGTTTATTTTCAGCTGAGGGTAAATTGTCATGTCCCCATCTTCATTACCCAGTTATTAAGGGGGGATGGGCCGATTTTCTGGACCACTTTCTCCCCCATGTTTAGCCCCATTAGTTTTCAGTCGTTAAGATGTTTGCCCCATTGGTTAGTCGATTTTAAGACCTTTCGCCCCATTTCTTCGTCAATATTTAGACCTTTCGTGCTATTTAGGTGCCGATTTTTTCCCTGGCGAACGATAGTGAGCCTGTAATGTTGGAAGAACCGGCCTTCGGCCGGGAATTTTTTCTACCGAAAAATTTACAAATTAATCTAGAAGGGGGATCTAATGGATGTCTTTTTAAATTTGATGAAGGTCTAGGGAGGAAACTAGAAAACTAATGAATACATGCAAAAATCGCCCAAAAAGTTAACCATCTCCCCTTAAGAAGATTGTGTAGCGTAATTTGTTGTTAATTGGGAAAGCTTGGCATTATTATGACTTGAATGCATATTAGTTTCACATTTTTCCATTAGGTATCGGAGCATTCGCTGCTAAAGGGTTCAATTTGCCTTCAGCTTGAAAAACAAAAAACAAAAAAACATTGACATTATAACAATCACCATCACAAACACGCATAACACCATAGAATAGGCACTTATTAGAAGGATAAACACGTCTATATTGTATTCATCTTAAGGGGGGTCACTGGCTTTTTTTTATCTTTCTCTCCTTTTCTCTCTTTCTCTGGCTTGTATCCATTCGGCCCCATCCAGCCAACTGTTTTAAGACGTTTACCCCCATCCAGGTGTCGATTTGTTCATGGTGAGCGATAGCGAGCCAGCACTGTATGGAGAAATCCGGCGAAGCCGGAGAAATTTTTCTATCGAAAAATGTACAAATTTAGCTTGCTGTCAAAACAAAAATATATATATGCTGGCTCGCTACCGCTCACCAGGAAAATATTGACACCTGGATGGGGGTATACATCTTAAAACAGTAGGCTGAATGGGGCCGAATGCATACAAGCCAAAGAGAGAGGGAGAGAACGAGAAAAAAGCGAGGTGGGCTCCCTTAACTAGACTAAATATCTTGAACGCTAACCTCTATACCCTGAAAACTACTAGAGTAATCAAGCTGATATTTTTACCACTTGGGAAGAGTAGGACAGGGCATAGGTGTGGAAACTTATAGCCCATTTGCTCTAGCCCTTTTTGAGCTACAAAGGGTAGGATTTGCGATTTATGGCCCACTTGTAATGAATAAGCTATAGTGCATGCAAAAATAATGTGGATACGAACTGCCTCAACGCTATTCGGCTCTGTAAGGCTCTGTAGTAGCTGAGTAACCATAATAGTAACATAGCAATTTACCATCAGCTGTAAATAAAAAGACTTTTAGGCAATCAGGGTAGTTTTAATTTTGTGTCACTTACCAAAACATATCTTCAGTGAAACATAAAGGTACCTCCAAAGAGTGTTCTGAAATACTTGAACGGGACTGTACTTAGCAACTGGATACGACTCAAATGCAATAGTCTCTAGCCCACTCATCATTATTCGTAGCATTCAAACGGTACCGACGCCTTAAAACTCAAGACTCTCATGCTTCCTATGTTTCTGCCCGGAATCAAGCCAAATCTGTTCTTCGACTTGCCAAGCACTCTTTCATCAATAATAAATGCACTGAACTATCCAACTCTAGCTCTTCCCAAGCTTTCTGGCATCTAGACAAAAACCTCCCCAACAATTTTTCTTCCTCATCTTTCCCTCCCCTTTTCCACTCTGATGGCACAACCATCACTTCTTCCTCTGACAAAGATGAACTCTTCGCTTAAACTTTTGCTAGAAACCCCACCTTGGATGATTCCGGTGCTATTCCTCCGTCTTCACCCCCCTCTCTCCTACTTATGCCTAATATCCTAATCTCTTCTAAAAATGTACTTTCTACCCTCTCTGGGCTTGATACTAAGAAGGCGTACGGTCTCGATGGTGTTCCTCCTGTTGTATTAAAAAATTGTGCTTCCGTTCTGACTCCCTGCCTAGGCAAACTCTTTCGTCTCTGTCTCTCCTCTAATGTCTTCCCTTCTTGCTGGAAGTTTGCTCTCATTCAACCTGTCCCAAAGAAGGGTGACCGCTCTCAACCCTCCAACTATCGTCCAATTGCTCTCATCTCTTGTATCTCTAAAGTTTTTGTAACAATTCTTGCTTCCAAATTTCTTAAGCATTTCTCTTCTCATAATCTACTCTCAGATCGCCAGTATGGCTTCCTTAAGGGTCGCTCTACTGGTGATGTTCTTTCATATCTTACTAACTCTTGGTCATCCTCCTTTCGGGACTTCGGTGAGACCTCTTCTATTGAACTAGACATATCGAAAGCCTTCGATAGAGTCTGGCACAAATCTTTAATTTCTAAACTACCCTCCTTCGGTTTCTATCACTCCATCTGTGCCTTTGTCTCTAATTTCCTTTCCGGCCGTTCCATAGCTGCGGTTGTGGACGGCCATCGCTCACTTCCTCATGCTATTAACTCCGGTGTTCCTCAGGGCTCTGTCCTATCTCCTATTCTCTTTCTAATATTCATAAATGATCTTCTCAACTGTACCTCCAGTCTCATCCATTCATACGCAGACGACTCTATCTTACACTACTCAATTATTTTTTTCCAGAACGCCCCAGCCAGCAATCCTTTAAAAACAAACTTAATAAAGCCATAGAACACTTATCCGCTGATCTAACTATTATTTCCCATTGGGGCAGAGAAAACCTTGTTATCTCTAATGCTTCCAAAACCCAATTTCTCCATTTTACTACCCATCCAGAACCCCCAGAGGACTTTCCCTTATATGTCAACAATACAAAATCAGTCCTTCATCTTCTCTCAATATTCTTGGTGTATTTTCTTCTGCTCTCACTTCGAAGGACCAAATTACCAGTCTTGCTAAGGCAGCCTCCCAGAAACTGGTTGTGATCAACCGCCTCAAGGGGTTCTTTACCCATGCACAGCTTCTTGCTCTTAACAGGGGCACGGTGCATCCTTGTATTGAGTGTTGTTCACATGTGTGGGGAGGATCCTCTCACACCACACTGCTAGACAAAGTAGAAAGGAAGGCCTTTCGTATCATTAACTCCCGTCCACACACCAACTCTCTGCAATCTCTCTCTCTCCGCCGCAATGTTGCATCTCCCTCGCTTTCTTCTTTCTTCTATTCAACAGCTGAGCTCTGGAACTCTCTACCAGAATCAGTCTTTCCCTCTTCCTATTACTTAAATTGCTTCAAACTCCGTGTGTCCAGTCATTTTGGGTCGAACGTCCCTTGATTTTGGCCCTGTCACTCTTTCAACTCTGAGGGAGGCACTCGCTACAGGCAGTTTTGCCTTTTGCCTCCCTCACTCACATAGAAAAAAAAAATATAATTATGGAAGTATTTCTTGGGAAACACATTTATATACATTATATAAAAATGTACACACAAACTACATAAGAACATAAGGAAATGGGAGTCTGCAAAAAGCCGATCGGCCCATACAAGGCAGACCCCTGTCACACCCAACCCCAATTACTAGGCCCAATTATAGGCCCAACTCACTAATACCTTGAGTACTGACCCCACCAAAACGGTCAGAGATTAACACAAGATTGCGGGGGTCTGCTGAGCGCCGATTGGCCCACACCTGGTAGATCCCCCTCACACCCAACCCATCTCGTCCATATGCCTATCTAATTTTATCTTAAAGCTCCCTATTGTTCTTGATCCCACTATATCACTTGGTGGCCTATTCCACCCATCTACAACTCTGTTACCAAACCAATATTTGCCTATATCTTTTCTGAAATGAAATTTATCTAATTTGAAGCCATTTGTTCGAGTTCTTTCGCTATCACTGAGCTTCAGTACATTTTTCGTCTCCTTTATTTATCCCACTAACCCACTTGAACGCTTCCATCATATCCCCTCTAACTCTGCGTCTTCCTAACGAATGTAAGCCTAATTTTGTCAACCTTTCTTCATATGGTAGATTTCTAATATTATGAATAATTTTTGTCATTCTTCGTTGTACTCTCTCCAACGAATCTATGTCCATTCTGTAATAAGGACACCTAAATTGGACAGCATAATCCATATGAGGTCTCACTAATGACAAGTAAAGTTTCAAGATAACATCGGCAGTTCTGTTACTCACACTCCTTGAGATGAACCCTAAAATCCTGTTTGCCTTGTTACGAACGCTTATACACTGTTTTCTAGGTTTCAAATCGTTGCTAACAAACACCCAAATCTTTCTCGAGTTTTCTAATTCAGCATTAGCTAGTTTATATTTTGCATTAGTATTCGTCTTCCCTATCTTTAAGACCTTGCATTTGTCAATGTTAAAATTCATCTGCCAATGTACTGACCATTCGTGTAAGGTATATACTAATATAAGGCATATACTAATTCAAAGTCGAAGTCAAATTGTTTTATTAGCCATAATAAGCATAGGCTATAATATATTACAACGAAATATAGAACATATAATACATGGCTGAGCCAATTAAATAAGGTAATTTTTGTCGGGCTCCATAAATATCATGTATATTGACAAGCAAGTTCTATCCTAAAATAAATCCATATAGTTATATTTGCCTAATGACAAACATAGGGGGTCCACGAATTGTTATGAGTGGGCCAGAGACTATGGTATCCGAGTGTACCAAAGTGAGGCTGTAGGGATTTATGTTGGGTCCAAAGGGTTAGGATAATTAGGGGAGAAGTGTGGACTATTTGGGGAGTAAGGGAACAAAGTAAGAAGAATAAAAACCAGACAGACAGACCGAGATAATTGACATGCATTTACATTGATGCACTGACCACTGAACATTTACGATCCCAGAGAGTTAAGAACATAAGAACATAAGAAAATGGGAGTCTGCAGAAAGCCGATTGGCCTAAGCAAGGCAGATCCCTGTCCCACACAACCCCAGTTCAATTACAAAGCCCAATTATAGGCTCGACACTCTAATACCCTGAGGATCATCTTACCAAAATGGTTAGAGATTAACGCAGGATTATGGGGGTATGCAGAGTGCTGATTGGCCCAACCCGGCATGATCCCCCTTCACACCCAACCCTTCTCGTCCATATGCTTATCCAATTTTATCTTAAAGCTCCCTACCGTTTTAGACCCCACTATAGCACTTGGTAGTCCATTCCACCCATCTACAACTCTGTTACCAAACCAATATTTGCCTATATCTTTTCTGAAACGAAATTTATCTTTTGTCTACGTGGTGCGATGCATAAGGTGTTGATTTTCGGTGTGAGCATCCTGGATTCGAATCCACGGACTGCCACATGTGTTTGTAAATTTCATTAATCGATTTTAGGAGTATAGTTGGTTGTTGGAAGGAACATAATAATTGAAACCATTGGTACGAGTTCTTTCGCTATCACTGAGCTTTAGTACATTTGTCATGTCCCCTTTGTTAATCCCACTAACCCACTTGAACCCCTCTATCATATCCCCTCTAACTCTGCGTCTCTCTAACGAATGTAAACCTAATTTCTTCAACCTTTCTTCATACGAAAGATTTCTAATATTATGGATCATTTTTGTCATTCTACGCTGTACTCTCTCCAATGAATCTATGTCCATTCTGTAATAAGGACACCAAAATTGGACAGCATAATCCATATTGGGTCTCACTAATGACAAGTAAAGTTTTAAGATAACATCAGCAGTTCTGTTACTCACACTCCTAGAGATGAACCCGAGAATCCTGTTTGCCTTATTACGACGCTTATACACTGTTTTCTAGGCTTCAAATCATTGCTAACAAACACACCTAGATCTTTCTCACAGTCTGAATTTTCTAATTCTAAATTAGCTAGTTTATATTTAACATTTGTTTGCATCTTCCCTATCTTTAATACCTTGCATTTGTCAATGTTAAACTTCAATCTGCCAATTTACTGACCATTCATGTAAGGTATCTAGATCCCTTTGGAGGCACTCTATATCGCTATCTGAATCAAATGATCTCCCCATTTTAGTATCGTCTGCGAATTTACTTATCCTACTAGTTATACCTAAATCTAGGTCATTTATGTATATAAGAAAACAACAGGGGACTAATACCGATCCCTGGGGGACACCACTTTTGACTGCTCCCCACTCTGACTTGGTACCATTTATGCTGACTCTCTGTTTCCTACCAATTAGCCATGACCTAATCCATCCCCAACAACGATCCTCCTATTCCATGTTGCCTCAACCTTTCTCATCAATCTCTCATGAGGGGGACTCTGTCGAAAGCTTTACTGAAATCTAAATAAATAATATCGTATGACTTGTCACTATCTACTGCTTCATATACCTCTGAGAAAAAGCTAAGCAAATTAGTAAGGCAAGAACGTCCCTTAGTGAATCCATGCTGCGAAGAATTTATTAAGTTAAATTTGTCTAAGTGGCTTCTAATTTTCCTAGCAATAATAGACTCTAGCAACTTTCCTATGATTGATGTGAGACTAATGGGACGGTAATTGGATGCTATCGATTTATCACCTTTTTTGAAGATCGGAACTACATTTGCAAGCTTCCAAGCTTCTGGAACTAAACCTGTTTCTAATGACTTGTTAAATAAAAATGCTAATGGGCTACTTAACTCATCTCTGCATTCTTTTAATACTCTAGCATATACCTCGTCAGGACCCGGCGATTTTTGAGGTTTCAGTCTGTCAATTTCCTTAACCCTCTCCGACATATGATGCGATTTTGAGCCTATTAGGGATACTTTAAAGCCTTTGTTAGCCATCAGGGGTATTTAGAAACCTTTAGTTTAGTTACTTCAACCTCTGTAGTTGTCTTTGAGTTAGCTGTGGGCAGAAAGCTAATTTTGGAGAGGTAATTATAAGAGTGAGAGAACTCTATTTCTTATTGCTAATCTGGTAACCTCTGCGTCATAAATGCGTGAAAGGGTTAAGCACATCATTTCTACTTATACTAACTGTACTTAACATATTTTCTATACTATCACTATATACCATATTGACTTCTGGAATCTGTGCCAAATTTTCATTAGTGAAAACGGAAAGAAACTGACTATTTAATGTACTGCACATTTCTAAATCATTTTCTGTTATTTCTCCTATTGAAGTTTTTAGTGGGCCTATTACATCTCTAACTTTAGATGTATATAGTTGGTAAAAAGCTTTAGGGTTATTTTTTGAGTCACTGGCTATCCTTATTTCATAATTTATTTTTGCTTTCCTGATTTCCTTTTTGACCTGTCTTGATAGAGTCTGATAGTATATATGTAGATGATTTTCGCCTTTCTTTATTTTTCTATATATTCCTTTCTTTTTCCTATAAGATCTATTAGCTTATTAGTCATCCATTTTGGTTGGTTCTGCGGCGATCTAAATTTTCTTTTAGGGATATATTTATTTTGAGCATTGTGGAGTGAAGCAATAAACTGGTTATATGTAGGTGGCAAGTTTAACTCTGGCATATCCTGACTTAATTGCTTAACAATAGGGTCCACCCTTAAGTCTCTTCTTAGCCCACCATAATCGGCTTTTCTGAAATCTGGGATAAGTGTCGTATTCTCTTTAGCATTCCCTGTCCATTGTATATTAAAATAAATAGAGATATGATCGCTATTTCCTAGGTGGTCACCAATCTCTACATCATTTATCATATGTTCATTGTTACTGAAAACTAAATCAAGAATATTAATACCTCTAGTCGGCGTATCTATGAATTGAAATAAAAAACTATCTTGTACTACCTCAATAAACTCTACTGAATCGGAGTCGCCTATTTGGTGCTGCCAATCAACGTTCGGAAAATTAAAATCCCCCATAATGCACACATTGCTAAACCTTGATGCTATTTTAATTTCCTCCCATAACGATGTTCCGCCATTTCTACTAATATTAGGCGGTCTATATATAACTCCAATAACTATGGTCTCACTACCTTCGTTAACCTCTACCCAAACACTTTCATTATCATTATTTAGTCTAATACCTGATTAATACAGCTTTTTAATGTACTCCTGAAAAACACTGCTATACCCCGCCCCTCCTACTTGTTCGGTCATATTTAAACAAACTATATCCTGGAATATCAAATTCTGCTAAAAAATGCCTAGATTCTGTATTAATCCACGTTTCAGTTAGCGCTATTATGTCTATATTTTCTGTGCTAACGAGTGCTCTAAGTTCGTTCATTTTGTTACATAAACTCCTACAATTTGTATAATATACCCTCAACCTATTACTTTTATTTGCAACTAATTTTCTATTGTTTTTAGCTAACTTATTATTTTCTGTTGAACTACTAGCTCTAGACGGAAATTCTACTCTATCAGTAATCTCATCTTTACTATCAGTTACATGTGTAGTGTTATCGATACTACTATTACACATCACTATATTCGCACTATCTTGACTGATTTTTTCTATTTTACTCACTGGTTTGTCACAATCATGAAGTACCTGCTCCAGGACTTAATTCTAGTAAAATAGCGAACCCGATAGCAAGGGAAACTGGAAGAGGACAGCAAAGAAAATTCAAAGAGAGAGAGAGAGAGAGAGAGAGAGAGAGAGAGAGAGAGAGAGAGAGAGAGAGAGAGAGAGAGAGAGAGAGAGAGAGAGAGAGTATGATTAATGAGGTAAGGCAGGGAAGGTGTGAAGGAGGGAGGAGGCTGATGAGATTAAGGCACGGAGGCAAAAAAGGAAAAGGAAAAAGGTTTAGGCAAAAGGAGGAGAGGTTCGTAAGAGGATAATGAGAAAGAGAGGGCTTACTGAAAGAAGAAATAGTAGAAGAAAAAAGGGTAAGAATTATGGAAGGAAATAGAGAAGATAATAGGGAAGAAAATAGGGAGAACTAGGGAAGGAAATAGCAAGGAAATAGGGGAAATAGGGAAGGAAAATACGAAGAAAATAGGGAAGGAAATAGAAAAAATAGGGAAGGAAATAGGGAGTACAAAATTAAAGGAAATAGTTGAGAAATAGGGAATGAAATCGGAAAGGAAAAAGGGAAGAAATTAGGGAAGAAAATAGGGAGGGAAATAGGGAAAATAGGATATGGGCAAAAGGAGAGGAGTGAAGATGGATCCATTTTTGTTTTCCTTAGACAGTGAATAAGTGTCGTGTTTCCATCTTAACTGTTTAACTATTCCAGGCTAATATAGCCAATAATTCTATTCATTTAAAACAATCCGGCAATATTAAGTTACTGTTATTTTCATAGTTTCCCAAATTAATTAAACAAAATCAGGTGATAACGGATTTCAGTTCCCGGCCAGTGGAAAAAAAAAAAAAATAGAAAATGGGGGGGGGTATTTTAGAAGAGGGCAAAAGTACAGCATACAAGGTCGGAAAAGGGAAAACTTAAATGGTCCAAAATACCACTTGGGCC